>CM038677.1:595782350-595914304 GCA_021605205.1 Aegilops longissima
TAGGTTGATGTTCATCATGACTCATGGGGAGACAAAATGCTCGATGGGCTCAACAACAACTCATCGAATTTCCATATCCGGACTTCCACCATCATGTGAACACGTGATAGCATTGGGGACCAAAAGATGTAATGGGGTATGCTCGAGGATCAATCTCGAGTAAGACAACATCACAAATATCGTTGGTTCTGATTTGACTTGACAATGGCCCATACTCAAATCAAAGGTTGATAGGACAATAGGTCCAACAAGCGATCACGAGGGACCAATCGGTGAAGATATCGTCTTTCTTCAACACACACTACAGAATATCCCTTGAACGAACTAAGTTAGGCAAGCTTTTATCTTCCAACTCTCAAGTTGTTGTCAACAACCAATTAGCTTAGGGATATCCAACACAGATTCTTGGAGAAAGGGTGGTTCATAAGAAACCAACTTGATCACGAGCTCAACATAACGTCGAAAACAACCGGTAACACTTCCAAGAAGATATTTGGAAAGTCACGAACCACCGGTATGTTACTAAGCTCGAGAACAATCTTGCTTTTGAGGCAAGGCGATATGATCGAGCAGTGAGGACTTGACGGGATCTAACTCATAGATCGAAGAGTGCACGGAACTAAGGACTAGGTAGCACGATCAATCTTAGGATGATGATTTAATAACCAACATGCTAAGAATGAGAATATTGTCCATTCACTACCAAGCACGAGTTGCTCGGAGATGATGTCACACATCACAATTCACTTGTCGGCTTTCGGTTGCATCACACGGAAGAGGAATGAATAATGATGGCGAGAAGTATCAACTGCGTCAGAATTCCTAAGAGGTTGTGCAATTCCCATGACATTCTTGACATAAGATGGCAATACTTGAGGTAAACAGAATCAAAAGCTGGATTGGCATTTGATCTGCGGAATGCAACTGCTTTGACCCAATCCTAGATATGGATGAGGCCTTTGGGTTGGTTTCTCCTAGTCATTCGGAATAGAATGGCGCGGACCACAAGTAATAGGCATCGATAAACAAATGCCGCATACCCTTGATTATCAAGCGATAGAGGATGGTGAGATACAACTAAAGAGCAACTCAAAGGAACATATAATTTTCTGAGTTGTGGAGGAGCGGTTAGTATATCGAGCAAAGCTCAACATTTCTTCAGGATAACCCATGCGGAAAGGTATAATTAGCAGATTCACAATTATGAATGGAGAACTCCTCAAGAGCACTCTTATCGTGATGTTTTGGTTCAACTAACTTCACTGAAATGGTTCATGGCATTTGGAAGAAGGAAATACCACGGACCTCGAGGATTATCACAAAGGTTACTAATATCCTAAAGGCACTAGCAAATACTATCAACATGAGTAGGATGAATCTCGGGTTGAAACCGGGAGTAGAATACCTACTACTAAATGGCATCACGGGATGCTTTCGAAAGTGATGGCGAGAATCATCCCTTTGAGGGATACAAAAGCATTGCTAAATTGCTAGGTCACTTCCTAAACACCTAAGGTCATAATAATAGTTCCAACATATATGTCGAGGCAGCAGTACCTCGACCGACTGTATAATTGCTTATTACGACCAAAAGGACATCGGAAGCGGAAGGAAAGGATTTGCAAATGCATCGGACTATTTAGAGACACTGGGATGACTCGGACAGAATAACGTGTAAATGCTCAAAATGATTTGAGACATCTTGCAAAATGGTGGCATAACCACTCAACAACATCATAACAAGATTACGAGATCACGGTTATCATACGAAATAGTAGGAGCTGGGGATTAAAACCAACAATCTTAAAGGTCTATGGATTAGTAACCGTCATCACGATAGATAGATGAGAAGCCTAGTTCTTAAACCCGTAGAAGAGAAGAGTATGACTTCGGATCGAAGGCCATGAGGTATAAGGAGTAAAAAGCCTTACGTTCCTTCCACAATCAATTCCTTACATAACTAAAGCATTTCTAGACTCAACCGACCAGTTTGGCTTGGTAATCCTCTGAGCGATCGGGGCTCGATACCAGCGCTGTCGGGACCCGATCCTAAGTCACACCGATCTAGCATGTAACACATCATATCACTTTGTGGCCTCACATACGATATTCCCACGGTGTCGCCTTACCATGGCGGGACCGTTTAGCCTTTTGGCTCCGTATATGATAGTGTCGCTAGCATCCATATGACAAAGAACCGGGCCGACATGGCTAGTCGTGAACCAAGCGCGCTAACCTATGGGGACGGCATACATGAATCACATCGAGCATATCGGTCATCAGCGTATATATTAGGGCTGTACTTGGGCTATGAGGACTCCGAGTTCAGGGCTGTAGCAGAGCTAGGCAGGACTCGAATAACACCGCGTGACATTTCCCGAAGGACAGACATAAGGCAAGTGAAACACATGCCCGGCGATCAAGTGTCCAAGCGATAGTCTTTGGGTAGCGGACTCCGGTGAACAAGACTGTAGCGGACTACTATCGCTCAGAATCACGAGACTACATTTCCCATATGAGAGGCTGCGAGGATAAACAACTAGTTTGTCGGATCCCACATACCAAGCATTTCAAACATACACACAATATGCTCAATATGTGTAGATACAACATGGCATCACAACATAACTCTCGACTCAAATATTTATTCATTAGGCTCAGAGGCGAGATATTACAAACATGGGTCTCATGACCCAACACTTTCGAGCATAAAAGTCAAAGCACAAGCGGAAGCTAAACATGTGCAGAGTCAGGACAACTATAAATTAAAAAGGCTGAGAAGCGACTATCTACCGAGATCTGCCAGGGCACAAGATCGTGGCTGAGGTAACAAGCTAAGCGTCGAAAGTCCACGTGGAACTACTAAGCGAGGCGCGTCTCTCGCAAAACATAAAATAAGCAAGCGTGAGTACAAGCGTACTCAGCAAGACTTATCAGAACTAGCTACATATGCATCATTATCAAAGGGGGTGGTGGAGTTGGACTGCGAGCAAGCCAGCTTTGACTCGGTAAGCTATCTGAACTACATTGCAAGTAACTCTTTTGAGGTGGCGCTACGAGTCCACATATTCACCATATCAATACACCACTATGGACCCGCTCCGTCTCCCTACGAGCATGCATCCATAGCACTCACGCTTATCTTGCGCATTTTAGAGTATCCACTTTCACTTGTCTATGAGCTGATATAGGCAACCGAAGTCCTTTTCAGCGGACACGGCTATTGAATAGATCATATTAAACCTGCGGGGTGTACTTCTTCACCTGCGCTCTCACCACTTATACGCGTTTACCGACATGTACTCGGCAACCTTCAGCGGAAGCCCAGCGTGGGTGTCGGCCCGGCCTACCTAAACACTCAAGTCCCTAGTCGGGTTTATCGCCTATTCGGGTTCCATCCGTAGGGAGTCCGGCGAGGTTTCCCATACAGCCCGAGCGATGTGTGCGGGTTCGAGATACCAAATGGGCACTTTCGGTACACGACCCCGAGTGCCTACCTGCACAACCCACCCCTAAGGTCAGCGTTGCGTGCGGCCTGACATACTACAAACACGAAACTACTTGCAACTCCGGACTAAGAACAAGGGTGGTTAAGAAGCGAGAGGTCCATTGGTTTGGGACCCAATGCGTGGTAATAACTGTTTCATGGATCACAAACAGAACTCAGTTCACGAGGGCGGCTGCAATGAGACAACCCACCATGTACTCCTACATGGCCTCTCACCTACCTTTACCAAATCGTGTTCACACACTTAGCTCCACCTGATGGACATATTCACACAACCATTCCAATTCATTCCCGATGAATCAGACCCGACTCAACTCTAAGCGATGCGGGCATGACAAACAAGCATAAATGAGTAGGCACAACATGGCTCAAACAATTCCTACTCATGCTAGTGGGTTTCATCTAATTCTTGTGGAATGACAGGTCATGCAAAGGATCAAGGGTTCAGCTACATGCAAGTAACACATGAGTCGTTGTTGTCCTAATGCGATAAAATAGAGCAGGAGCGAGAGAGTGGGATTTATCGGAATGAACAAGGGGTTTTGCTTGCAGCAGCTTACGAAGATAATATAATTCTTCATCGGTGTCATCGATTTCATCGTCGATGTCGTCTACGAGAGGGACAAACAAACAAGCGAGAAGATCCCGTCCACGAGAGTTCTTCTGTTGGTAAAGGTGGCCAGACGGAGGAGGCAGGTAAAACTTCTGCTGCTTGGCTGCCACTTGAGAGGGCGAGGAGGACTGAACTGCATCGATTCTCTTCTTAGAAGCCTCGCATTTGAGCTGTGCAGCTTCTTGCTTGAGAGCCATGTTGTAGAAATCATCATACTTATCCTCAAACAGCATAAGAGGTAATGCAGATCCTCTCTCGGACCACCTCACAGGCGATAGATCATACTCCTTTCATCGGTACATCTTGCTTAGCAAAAGCAGGCGAGCACAGCTGGATATTGTATTGATAGACAGTCATGTTGCCTTGCTTGAGATTGCGGAACTCCTCACGCTTGCTCTCAACAACACTTTGAATGTGATGAGCTCAAAATCACGGCGGAACTCATCGAGTAATGACCACGGCCTCTCTGGAATCTTTGTATTGCTGGTACCACTCAACAGATCCTTGAGTTGAAGCGATGCAAACTTGACAAAGTCCTCGGAGTCGACATTACTACGGTCAAAGTGCTTGCGATATCCACTAACCAATCGTCGTCTGTGGCCTCAACCGGCCCGAAAGACTTGACTGATTAGCGAGGCCCGGCGAGAGTAGCAAAGTGTGGCTGATTGTTGCCTTGGCCTTGATTGCCTTGATTGCCTTGCCTGATGCGTTCTTGCAAGAGCTGCAAAATCATCGAGCATTGGCATTGGTGGCTGCCATAATAGCTTGCAGGCCTCTGGGCGGAGGTGGAGGTGGAGGTGGAGGATTGGTGATCCCCATCATTGCGATCCGGATTGGGGCGTTGGCGGAGCCATCTGAAGAGGGTGACATCCGTTAGTCCTTTGATAGACAAAGATAAGTAGAATCAGCGGATAGAAATTGCAACATATAGTCTTCACAATAAACATTGAACAGAATGAGCAGAATGAATTCAAAGTTAATCATCACAATCCATTAAGGAAAGCCACTTATAAAAGATATGGAAATAACATCGTGAGAAACAATTCAAATATCTGGCTGAAAACAAAAGGTTGGCTTCTAGAATGAGCGGAACAAACACATGATAGAATTTACGCCCAAAGTGTTAGTGGTGGGGCCCACACGGACCTGACGTATAGTGGGCGTCACGAATGACTAACAAGGCGTCCCGAATCAGCATAGCCAAGGATTCTTTAAGGCGTCTCGCGACCCTTTGTAAATCGACCGTGAATGGGCGGACCACTAGAGCGTTGAACCCCAATCTCAAATCATACGTGCATCGGAAAGAATATCACTGTAAGCTACTAGAATTCCCACCTATAAACTCAAAACTTTACGGTTATGCAATCTGTGTTGGGGATACAGGGGACACAAAATATATCACCCAAACTAACAATACCTAGATCAATTTGTATCCATCCGTCAACACATAACCAAGAAATCCTCGAAATCGTGTACCTCGACCTTGAAAAACATCCGTTATGCCGTCATGGCTCCACTCCCTTTTCCCATGATCTTTGGGCTATCAGGGTTATCTCACCAACAAGCGCACAAAAGAGATTTCGATGTCGGCAAAACTCGGTATTCGAACTGCAGCGATAAAATTGTGGCGACAACACCTCGGAGCTCAACTCCCGGGACTTCTTTGCCACAACCCTAATACCGAGAACTTTCAAGAACAATGTTCTCGTCACAAAACCATCGGAGCGATTCCAAGATACCCGCGATCCTAAAAAAAATTTAAGAGAAATTTGAGGAGAAGAGTCAAAACTCGTCGAGATACCTCACGAGGCCCGGCGAAGGGTAGGGAGTAAAAAGAATCTACTCTCAGATATATATAATCCTAAGACTCAAAACATTTCCATTCTAGACTCAACAGCGTCGTGACAAACAATCAAGTAGGGGCTCTAAGTCGGGAAGGCGATTACCAACATAGCATCCCGATCGGCTATATCTCCCGTGTCGAGCCGACTTAGAAACATAACCATTGAAAGCAATATGCAAAGTGAGGTAATCTTCACACAACCCATGTAATAGTTAAGGAAAGATACATAGTTGGCTTACGATCGCATACTTCACCGATGCATAAATAAACATCCATCATTGAGTACACTCAAGGTCCGATTCTGGAACCAAAATAAAAGAAAGATACCCCAAATGCTAACACGGATCCCGAATGCGTCCCAACTGAGCACACTCACGATCATCGGGAGAAAAGACACATAATGCTGACCACGTTCCTCGTCGAACTCCCACTTGAGCTCGGTTGAATCACTGCTTGCAGCCTCGCCGGAACACCGCAACTGTTTTGGAAGTATCTCTGTGAGTCAAGGGGACTCGACAATCTCACACCAGCGAGATCAAGATTATTTAAGCTTATAGGAAGGACATAGTAGTAAAGTGGAGCTGTAGCGACTAGCATATAATTGCTACATACATAAAAGAGGCGAGAAGAGAAGCAAAGCACGGTGCATGAATCTAGTAGTGATCAAAGTGATCTGAACTACTTCACGTCGAGACATAACTCCAACACCGTGTTCACTTCCGAGGACTCCGCCGAAGAGACCATCACAGTTACATGCAGTTGATGTGTATTTTAATTAAGATCAACTTTAGGTTTTCTACAACGGGACATTAACAAATTCCCATCTGCCTCATAACTTGGAGCACGGCTTTGAAAGATATTACCCTGCAGTGTCCCAACAGCCCGTTATAAGCTCTCGCAGTCAGCGAAGGATTATTCCTTCTACTGGAAGACCAAACAATCTCGGAATCCCGGACTACAAGACATTTCGGCGGCAATAAAACAAGACCGGAAAAAGCCGGCCCGATTATGCTAAACAAATCCCGATAGAAGCTGCACATATCTCGTTCTCGGGCTGTCCGGGATAGAACACTCGTCTGACAGCGAAAGATGCCCCAAGTTGCCTCGGGGTGGCACATTGAAGTGGCTCTAGTTTGGACCAACACTCGGAGGAGCATTGGCCGGGTTTAAAAATAAAAGATGACCCTCGGGCTCATGGCTTCCAGGGAAAAAAGGCTTAGGTGGCAAATGGTAAAACCAATGTTGAGGCCTTCTTTGGGCAGAGTCTTATTCAGCGAACTGTCAAGGGGTCCCATAAATCACCCAACCGTGTGAGGAGCATAAAATCAGGAACATAACACCGGTATGGCGGAAAACTAGGGTGGCAAGAGTGGAACAAAACACACGGGCATAAGGGCCGAGCCTTCCACCCTTTACCAGAGTATATAGATGTATTAAACATAGCAGATATATATATATATATAGTGTGATATCCCCAACAAGTAAACATGTTCAACAAAGGAACAACATCTCCATGTTCAACAAGGAACAAACTTCACTTCACTGCAACTAGCAACGCTATAAGAGGGCTAAAACAAGCGGATAACATAGCCAATCAGCGGTTTGCTAGGAAAGGATGGTTAGAGGCTGACATGGCAATATGGGTGGCATGATATAGCAAGTGGTAGGCATCGCATCATAGGCATAGCAAAAGAAGAAGCGAGCAGCTAGCATAGCAAAGATAGAAGTGATTTCGGTATGATCATCTTGCGCAATGTTCTCGAGTTGTGAAAGCTTTGATCCTCGTAAGCGTTCTCAGCGGAGTTCCTCGTTCACGTACTTTCGTCTCGGCTCTGCAACAACAACACAAACAAGGAACCACAGTAAATCACGGTGCAATGCACAATCAACATGATGCAAAACAAGACATGAATATGCGGGATGTGATATGCAAAGCGTATGTGCGCTCCGGAAGGTAAATGGAAAACTAGGCATCATCTTGGCAAACCAAGCATGCCATCGGAAAGATGAGATGATTTCGTTAGAAATCGATATAGAGATCACCGGAATCGGATGCACGGGTTGGATATGGCGGGCAAAACAAGAATGGTGAGAAACCTACTTAACAGCATGATGAACAAAGCCATGCATGTAAAACTACCTCATAGCATAAATCAATAAATATGCCCAATGAAAAACACATAAACATGATGCAAAAAGGCATGATCATAAACTTGCCCAAATGCAGAAAATAATGCCACCACTGAGTTGGTGGGATTTTCTACCAAAAACATATATAATATGTTAGGGTTACGTAGAAAATCATCACAAAAACACCAAGTCAAAACCTGCCTAAAATGGAAGTTAACAAATGGCAATTTCAGATTTGAAATGTCAGAAATGGACTTGCCTAAAATAGACAAGGAACAAACCAGAAATGGAAAGCGTGGGGTAAGGAAAAAAAATAAGAATGGGGAGGCGGCTGAGAGTCGTGAGGCTCTTGTCATAGAGGCAGTGGCAGTGGTATAAAAAGGGGAAAATCCAGCCTCGGGGATTGAACCAGGTCTCCCGTTGGAACCCTCCCTGCTACTTTGGGCTGGTGGCTGACGGCAGCGAGAGGAAGCCTCGGGCCCTTATCTCTGCTGCTTTGCAAAGGAGGCATACGGAGGAAGCGAAAAACAGAAATAAAAAGGGGAGGCGCTGGGGTTCGAACCAGTGCGCGCAGTGAAAGGAGGTCAAACCAGCTCGGCTAGGCTAGAGTCGGTGGGATCGAGGCAGCTAGCTACTTGACCAACTACCAGGCCTGATCTAAGAAGGAGGAGGCAGCGACTCGGCGAGGCAGCTGACTCTGAGGTGGCTCTGCACCTTGGACAGGCAGGCGGCATGCAGAGAACTCCACGGAATCAAGAAGGACAAGCCAGGCGGGGAATCGTGGCATCCGCAGCCGCACTACTCTGAACCCAAAACTACACAGCCGGAACACGCCGTAGCAGCAAGGACACGGCCGGACCCTACTCTATGGAGATCTAGCGGCAGCAGGGAAGGGCAGGGAGGAAGTAGATTATACCTCCTTACCCAGGACAAGGAATGGCGGCGGAGGGATCCTGCGGCGATGAGTCGAACCTTGAACCATGGGAACTGGCGAGAAGACCAGCAGAGGCGTCGGCGAACTTAGCGATCCGGGCCCCGTGGTCGGCGTCGTGGGCGAAAACGGCAACGAGGAAGAAGATGGACCGATGCGGATGGTTGGGGTGGCGGAAGACCACCTGAAGGCAGCGATCTTCTCGGGATGGGCCAGGCGGCGAACTTGGGTGGTTCTCTTACTGCGGCGAGAGAGAGGAAACCCTAGGGTTGACTGAGGAGAGGGATAAGTGGGGGCTAGAGGCGGCAGGGGCGAGCTCACGCTCCCTCGTGCTCGGGGTCCCCATGGCGATGCGCGAAGAGGGAAAGGCGGGTGAAAAGAACAGTCTGGCCGCTGCAGGCGGGACCGCGCTTCCACGTGGGCGAGGCTAAGCTGAAGAAGTCTGTGAGATGGATGTTGAAGGCAGGGAGAGAAGCGTCTGGTGGCCTTCTCTCTGAGCCTTGAAATTTGAGGGGGCTGGGCCGGCTCGGATGGCAGGGCCCAGTGGGAAGGATTTAATTGGGCTGCCCTATTGCTGCTGCCTCCTTTCTTTTCCTTTTTAAAAATCAAAGGAAGAGAAAAGAAAAACAGAAAGAAATGAAAAGAGTTGGAGAAAGGAAAATATCCCACACTCACGAATTTCCACAATTTAATAAATTGTAATGGACATTTTAAAGGTAGAAAAATAATGACAAGTTTGGAAATATTTCAAACTTGTGCCATTTGAACCTGACCATAACAACTTCAAATGAAGAGATATTTGAGAGGTTTAATGCAAAGAGCAAGATTAGCAGGAGAAGATGAACATTAATTTAGAAAGAAATATAAAGCACTTGAAAAGGAAAGAAGTAGAGGAAGGAGGAGATGGTAATGCAAATAAGAATGGCATGCAACAACATGACATGTGGGAGAACACCACAACCATGATAAGAATGGAATGCAAGATGACAAAGACACAAATGCAATATGGTAAAGAGCAAAACAAAAAGAAAACCCACATAACCAAACAACATGAGGCCAAACATGACAAGAAACCCACAAGGCTTGGATGAGGTCAAATTGATATATTGCCCAAAGGGAAGTTTACATCCGGTGTTACAACACTCCACCACTACAAGAGGATCTCGTCCGAGATCTGGGACTGAAAAACTCCGGATACTCAGCGGGGTGATCCTCACGCTCCCAGGTAGCTTCTCGGTGGAATGGTGTGACCACTTCACTTTCGAGGTTTGATTGACTTGTTGCGAGTCTTGCGCTCGGTTTCTTCAAGAATAGCAGCAGGGTGCTCATGATAAGAGATCTTCTTGAAGGTCAATCTCTTGAAGTTGATAGTGCGTTCAGGAGTCTTGAAGCACTTGCGAAGGTGACACGTGAAACACATCGTGCGCGTTTGCAAAGTTGGATGGAAGCTCAAGTTGATAGGCGAGATCGCCTCTTTTCCCAATGATCTTGAAAGGACCCACGTATCTAGGGCAAGCTTCCCTTTGATACCGAGCGGAGTGCCTTTCATTGGAGAGGCGGAGGTAGACATGGTCTCCGATTTCAAAAGTCACATCCGGTGCTTATCATCATAATAGCTCTTAGCGGATTAGCGCTTTTGAATTCTCACGAATGACCTTGCACATTTCTTACATACGTGATCAAGTCATTGCCAAGTTTGGCGTTCACATCTCGGACCAATTGAGAGATCGGCACTTTACGCCATAGAAATTTCGAATGGGGCCTTGCGAACTAAACTTGAAGCTGTTGTTGTAAGAGAACTTCGGCATATGGAAGACAATCTTCCCACTTCATACGAAGGAAATGACACAACCACGAGCATATCTTCAAGAATTTGATTCTTTCGCTCGACTTGGCCACTTGTTTGAGGATGGAAAGCTGTCTTTGACAGAATGTTGGTGCCTGGCCTTGAAAAGAATCCCGAACTTGGAGGTAAAGATGCTGCCACAGTGCAGAAGAGATCACAGAATGCCGTGCAAAGGACAATCCACAGAGGTATATAGCTCTGCCAACTGAGCTGCTGTGATGGATTCTTTGATAGGAAGAAAATGAGCCACTTTAGTAAGCTTGTCAATGACAACGAAGATAGCATCATTTCCACGCTTGGACTTTGGAAAGCCAGTCACGAAGTCCATTTCAATATGATCAAACTTCCATTCGGAATAGCAAGAGGTTGAAGGAGACCAGCTGGTCTTTGGTGTTACTTTCACTCTTGCGGACATCACACTCATTCACGATTGAGCAATTTCTCGCTTCATTCGAGTCCACCAATATATTGCTTGAGGTCATGGTACATCTTAATACTTCGGGATGAATGGATAGAAGCGAATGTGAGCCTCGTTCATAATGACTTTTCGTGATCACCCTTAGGAACCACAATCCGGTCCTCAAACGAGTGTCTTTGTCATCAACATGGAAGCACTTGTACTTGGAAATGCCCTTGTCGATACCACGTTTCACTTTCTTCACCATGGCATCCAAGTTGAGCCTCACGAATCTGATCTTCCAAAGTAGGAGAGACTATGAGGTTGGCAAAAGCCTTGAGGAACAACTTGAAGATTCAGCTTGCGGAAAGATTCACGGAGATCCGGTGAAAGGGCTTGAGGATTAGGCTGTTGCGATAGCTTTCTGCTCAAAGCATCTGCAATGACATTAGCTTTGCCGGAGTATACTCAATACTTGGGTTGTACTCTTGAATCATTTCGACCCATCAGTCACACGAGGTTGAGGTTGGGCTGGTGAAGATGTACTTGAGACTCTTGTGATCGGTGAAAATGTCCACTTTCCTTCCCAACAAGAGATGTCTCCACGTAATCAATGCATGGACTGCCGCCAACTCAAGATCATGAGTGGGGTAGTTCTTCTCGTTGGCTTCAGCTGGCGAGAGGTATAAGCCACAACTCTCTTCTCTTGCATTAACACAGCAGAGACCTTGAAGCATCTGACTTCACTTCATGGCTTGGATTCATCGGGAGAATCGAGCAGGGGAGCTGTGACGAGTTTCTCTTTGAGGTATTGAAAGCAACGTCACACTCGGAGACCAGACATACTTCACATACGGAGGAGGTTGGAAAGAGGCTTTGCAATCTTGGAGAAGTTCTCAGCGAATCTTGACAATAACACAAGACCAAGAAACTCTGGAGCTGCTTGACATTCGAGAGGTTCCCAATTCACAATGCGGACACCTTCTCGGGATCAACAATGATACCCTTGGCAGAGATGATATGACCAAGATAAAGCACTTCATCAAGCCAAAATTCACATTTGGAGAACTTAGCATAGAATTGATACTCTGAGCTTGTCTAGCACCAATACAAATGTTTGGCATGATCCTTCTTATTCTTGGAAGACCAAAATATCATCAAGATAGACCAAGGAATTCATTGGTGTAGGGGTTGAATATGAAGTTCATCATCGAGAGAAAGTTGGAGGAGCATTGACAAGGCGAAAGACATGACGGTATATTCATAAGAACCAAAGCATTACGAATCTGTCTTGGGAATATCTTGTTCCACGAATCTGAATCTGATGATACCCATCTGAAGGTCAAGCTTGGAGAACAACGTAGCACCTTTGAGTTGCTCGAAAAGCTCATTGATGTTGGGAAGTGGATACTTGTTCTTGATTGTCTTCTTATTCAATGGGCCGATAATCGGCGCAAAAGTCGGTCAAGTGCCATCCTTCTTACGGACAAAAGAACACCACAACCCCAAGGAGATGAACTTCGATGCTGATCAAACCCAGAGCGCTCTTGTTCATCGAGCTGCTTCTTCAATTCCTTCAGCTCATCGAGGTCCAAGCTTGTATGGGCGGCTTACAAGCGGAGTTCGATGCCAGGCTCAAGATCGATACTGAACTCAAGCTGGCGATGAGGAGAGCATACCGGAAGCTCTTACGGAAAGACCATCTTGGTACTCACAAGCATTGGAATCGAGAGATGGCATTCAGTTCACCCTTCTCATTGAGAGAAAACAACCGAATAGTTTCATCCACGAGAGGCATAGATGATCACATCATTAGAAGAAAGTGAGTCAATTGAATTTCCACAGCAGCACAATCAAAGTGAGCTTTGTCTTGATAAAAGCCGATCCATTCGAGAATAAGATCAATATCCGAATCACCAGAACAACTGGTTTAGAAAGAAATCTATAATCACCCATCTTGATAGAAACATCGGAACGCAAACATTAGATGTCATTTGCTTGCCGGGGACACAATCTTCAACGGAATAGGAATCTTTTCAAATCACAAATTCATGCTTGGCAACAAAAGGTCTCGAAATGAAAGAAAGCGATGCACCGGTATCAAATAAGACTTTAGCGGAATATCATTAAGCGAGATTACCCATGCTAGCACATCAAGAATCCTCTTGCTGAGCTGCATTCATCATATTGACCTTGGCATACTTTGGATTATGCTTGACCCTTTGCATTCTTGGAAGATTTCACGGAGGAGGAGGTGGAAGGCGCCTCTTAAATGAAACATGTTAGCATTAGTGACATAACGACACTTGTTGCAAGTGACCTCGAGGCAGGACGGTGGTAAGGAGCACTTGACCTTGGAGCTTGAGAATTAGACTTGTTACGATAGCTTGGGTTGGGTGGGTGGGAAGATCACGTCCACCTGAGTTCTTCTTTGGTAAAAGGGTGTGCAGACGGAGGAGGGCGGAGTAAAACTTCTGCTGCTTGGCTGCCACTTGAGAGACGAGGAGGACTGAACTGCATCCTGATTCTCTTCTTAGAAGCCTACTTTGATTTGAGCTGTGCAGCTTCTTGCTTGAGAGCCATGTTGTAGAAATCATCATACTTACTCTGGCTCAAAGCAGCACAAGAGGTAATGCAGATCCTCTCTCGGACCACCTCTGAGGCGATAGATCATACTCCTTTCATCGGTACATCTTGCTTAGCAAAGCAAGCGAGCTTACAGAACTGGATATTGTATTGATGAGACAGACATGTTGCCTTGCTTGAGATTGCGGAACTCCTCACGCTTGCTCTCAACAACACTTTGAATGTGATGAGGCTCGAAAATCCGTGGAACTCATCCCGAGTAATGACACGACCTCCTCTGGGAATCTTTGTATTCTTGGTACCACTCGGCAGCTTGATCCTTGAGTTGAAGCGATGCAAACTTGACAAAGTCCTCGGGTCGACATTTGCTACAGATCAAAGTGCTTAGCAGATATCCACTAACCAATCGTCGGCGTCTGTGGCCTCAACGAAGCTGAAAGACTTGGCTGATTAGAAGGCTGGCCCGAGGTAGCAAAGTGTGGCTGATTGTTGCCTTGACCTTGATTGCCTTGATTGCCTTGCCCCTGAGTGCGTTCTTGCAAGAGCTGCAAAATCATCGAGCATTGGCATTGGTGGCTGCCATAATAGCTTGCCGGGCTCTCAAGGCGGAGGTGGAGGTGGAGGTGGAGGATTCGGTGATCCCCATCATTGCGATCCGGATTAGGAGACGTTGGCGGAGCCATCTGAAGAGGTGACATCCGTTAGTCCTTTGATAGACAAAAGATAAGTAGAATCAGCGGATAGAAATTGCAACATATAGTCTTCACAATAAACATTGAACAAGAATGAGCGAATGAATTCCAAAGTTAATCATCACAATCCATTAAGGAGAGAAGCCACTTATAAAAAGATATGGAAATAACATACGCACGAGAAACAATTCAAATATCTGGCGTGAAAAGCAAAAGGTTGGCTTCTATGAATGGAACAAACACATGATAGAATTTACGCCCAAAGTGTTGCATGGTGGGGCCCACGGACCACGACCGTATAGTGGGCGTCACAGAATGACTAACAAGGCGTCCCGAATCAGCATAGCCAAGGATTCTTTAAGGCGTCTCGCGACCCTTATAAATCGGCCGTGAATGGGCGGACCACTGGAGCGTTGAACCCCAATCTCAAATCATACATGCATGGCGGAAAGAGATATCACGTAAGCTACTAGAATTCCCACCTATAAACTCCGAAACTTTCTGGTTATGCAATCTGGTGTTGGGGATACAGGGGACACAAAATATATCACCCAAACTAACAATACCTAGATCCGGTTATCCATCCGTCAACACATAAGAAATCCTCGGAAATCGTGTACCTCGACCTTGAAAAACATCCGTTATGCAAGTCATTGGCAATATCCTCCACTACGCCACGATCTTTTGAGCTATCAGGTTATCTCACCAACAACTGCACAAAAGATTTCGATGTCGGCAAAACTCGGGTATTCGAGGGCTAGCGATAAAATTGTGGCGACAACACCTCGGAGCTCAACTCCCGGGACAGGCACAACCCTAAATGTCGGGAGGCACCAAGAACAATGTTCTCGTCACAAAACCATCGGGCGATTCCAAGATACCCGTGATCCTAAAAAAAATTTAGTGAGAATTTGAGGAGAGAAGAGTCAAAACTCTCGTCGGGATACCTCACGGAGGCTGAGAGAATTTGAGGTAAAGAAGATCCTACTCTCCGATATATATAAATCCTAAGACTCAAAACATTTTCCATTCTAGACTCAACAACGTCGACAAGCAATCAAGTAGGGGCTCCTAAGTGGGGAAACTCTCGATTACCAACTTATGCGCCCGATGCGGCTATATCTCCCACGTCGTGAGAGCCGACTTAGAACATAACCGCATTGAAAGCAATGTCGCAAGTGAAAGGTAATCTTCACACAACCCATGTAATAGTTAAAGGAAAGATACATAGTTGGCTTCTGATTAGCCACTTCACGGTACATAATTAAACATACATCATTAGAGTACACTCAAGGTCCGACTCGGAACCAAAAATAAAAGATACCCCAAATGCTAACAGATCCCGAATCGTCCCAAGCTAGGCACCACTCTGATCATCTGGAAGCGACACATATATGACCACGTTCCTCGTCGAACTCCACTTGAGCTCGGTTGAATCACTGCCTGGCCTCGCCGGAACACTGCAACTGTTTTGGAAGTATCACGAGTCCGCAGGGACTCAGCAATCTCACACCAGCGAGATCAAGACTATTTAAGCTTTAGGAAGGACATAGTAGTAAAGTGGAGCTGCAGCAAGCGACTAGCATATATGGTGGCTACATACATAAAGAGGCGAGAAGAAGCAAAGCACGGTCGTGAAACTAGTAGTGATCAAGAAGTGATCTGAACTACTTCGTCGGACATAACTCCAACACCGTGTTCACTTCCGGACTCCGTGAGAAGAGACCATCCGAGTTACACCAGTTGATGTGTGTATTTATTTGAGGTCAACTTTAGGTTTCTACAACGGACATTAACAAATTCCCATCTGCCTCATAACCCAGAGCACGGCTTTGAAAGATATTACCTGCGGGGGTGTCCCAACAGCCCATTATAAGCTCTCACGGTCAGCGAAGGATTATTCCTTCTCTGGGAAGACCGATCAATCTCGGAATCCCGGACTACAAGACATTTCGACAGCAATAAAACAAGACCAGCAAAAGCCGCCCGGTTGTGCCGACAAATCCCGATAGGAGCTGCACATATCTCGTTCTCGGGGCACATCCGGATGAACACTCGTCTGAGTAGAAGATGCCCCAAGTTGCCTCGGTGGTCCGCAAGTGGCTCTAGTTTGGACCAACACTTTCGAGCATTGGCCGGGGTTTAAAATAAGATGACCCTCGGGCTCATGAAAACCAGGGAAAAAGGCTTAGGTGGCAAATGGTAAAACCAATGTTGGGCCTTCTTTGGGCGAGTCTTATTCAAAGCAAGCTGTCAAGGGGTCCCATAAATCACCCAACCGTGTAGAGCAGCAAAATCAGGAACATAACACGGTATGGCGGAAACTAGGGTGGCAAGAGTGGAACAAAACACGGGCATAAGGCCGAGCCTTCCACCCTTTACCAAGTATATAGATGTATTAATCATAGCGATATATTTATATATTGTGATATCCCCAACAAGTAAACATGTTCCAAGAGGAACAACATCTCCATGTTCAACAAGGAACAAACTTCAACTTCGCAACTAACAGCGCTATAAGAGGGCTGAGCAAGCGGTAACATAGCCAATCAGCGGTTTGCTAGGAAAGGATGGTTAGGGCTGACATGGCAATATGGGTGGCATGATATAGCAAGTGGTAGGCATCATGACATAGGCATAGCAAAAGAAGCGAAACTAGCATAGCAAAGATAGAAGTGATTTCGAGGTATGATCATCTTGCTGCAATGTTCTCGAGTTGTCGAAAGCTTGATCCTCGAAAACGTTCTCAACAGGTTCCTCGTTCACGTACTCGTCTCCCGGCTCTACCCAAAACAACAACACAAACAAGGAACCACAGTAAATCACGGTGCAATGCACAATCAACATGATGCAAAACATGACATGATATGCGGGATGTGATATGCAAAGCGTATGTGCGCTCCGGAAGGTAAATGGAAAACTAGGCATCATCTTGGCAAACCAAGCATGCCATCGGAAAGATGAGATGATTTCGTTAGAAATCGATATAGAGATCACCGGAATCGGATGCACGGGTTGGATATGGCGGGCAAAACAAGAATGGTGAAAAAACCTACTTAAACATGATGAACAAAGCCATGCTGCGTATGCAAACTACCTCATAGCATAAATAAATAAATATGCCCAATGAAAACAACACATAAACATGATGCAAGGCATGATCATAAACTTGCCCAAATGCAGAAATAATGCCACCACTGAGTTGGTGGGATTTTCTACCCAAAACATATATAATATGTTAGGGTTACATAGAAAATCATCACAAAACACCAAGTCAAAACCTGCCTAAAATGGAAGTTAACAAATGGCAATTTCAGATTTGGAAATGTCGAGAATGGACTTGCCTAAAACAGACAAGGAACAAACCAGAAATGGAAGCGTGGGGTAAGGAAAAAAAATAAGAATGGGGAGGCTGAGAGTGCAGACGGGTGGCCCTCTTCATAGAGGCAGTGGCGAAGTGGTATAAAAAGGGAAGAAATCCAGCCTCGGGATTGAACCGGGTCTCCCATTGGAACCCTGTCCACCTACTGCTTTGGGCTGGTGGCGGCAGCGAGGAGGAAGGCCTCGGGCCCTTATCTACTCTTTGCTGAGGAGGCACCGGAGGAAGAAAAACAGAAATAAAAAGGGAGGGGTTGAACCAGTGCGCCGCAGTGAGAGCGGGGGTCAAACCAGCTCGGCTAGGCTAGAGTCGGTAGGATCAGGGCAGCTAGCTTACTTGACCAACTACAGGGATCAGAAGCAGAGGAGGCCAGCGACTCCGGCGAGAACAGGCGGCTCTGAGGTGGCTGCACCCTTGGACAAGGCAGGCGCGCGAGAACTCCACGGAATCAAGAAGGGACAAGCCGGCGGGAATCGTGGCATCCGCAGCCACCTACTCTGAACCCAAAAACTACACACAGCAGGAGCCACCTTGCGCAGCAACAGACGAGCCGGACCCTACTCTGGAGATCTAGCGGCAGCGAGGAGGCGGGGAGGAAGTAGATTTACCTCCTTACCCAGGACAAGGAATCGGCGGACGGAGGGGATCTGCGGCGATGAGGTCGGCACTGAACCGCCGGGAACCTGAGAAGAAGACCGAAGCGAGGCGTCGGCGACAGCGATCCGGGCCCCGTGGTCGGCGTCGTGGGCGAAGGCGGCAGCGAGAAGAAGATGGACCGATACGGATGGTTGGGGTGGCGGAGACACCTGCGGCGGCGAAGCGCTCGAGATGCTTCGGGATGGGCGGAGGCGGCGAACAGGTGGTTCTCTTACTGCGGCGGCGAGAGGAGAGGAAACCCTAGGGTTCGGCTTAGCGAGAGAGGGATAAGTAGGGGCTAGAGCGTAGGCGAGCTCACGCTCCCTCGTGCTCCGGGGTCCCCATGGCGATGGCGAGAGGAGAGAGAAAGGCGGGTGAAAAAACGATCTGCGGCGCTGCCGGCGGGGCCAAGCTTCCGTGGGCGGGGGCTAAGCGAAGTGCAGATGGGTCTGTGGCGAGGAGAGGAAAGCGTCTTGGGTGGCGGCGCTCTCTCTCTCCAGGCAGCGGGGCTGAGGGCTGGGCGGCTCGGGTGGCCGGGAGTGGGAAGGTTTGCTTGGGCTGCCACTTTCTCTTGCTGCCTCCTTTCTTTTCCTTTTAAAATCAAAAGAAGAAAAGAAAAACGAAAAGAAATGAAAAGAGTTGGAAAGGAAAATATCCCCACACTCAAATTTTCCACAATTTAATAAATTGTAATGGGCATTTTAAAGGTAGAAAAATAAGACAAGTTTGGAAATATTTCAAACTTGTGCCATTTGAACGACCATAACAACTTCAAATGAAGAGATATTTGGCGAGAGAGTTTAATGCAAAGAGCAAGATTAGCGAGGGAGAAGATGAACATTAATTTAGAAAGGAAATATAAAGCACTTGAAAAGGAAAGAAGTAGAGGAAGGAGGAGATGGTAATGCAAATAAGAATGGCACATGCAACAACATGACATGTGGAGAGAACACCACAACCACATGATAAGAATGGAATGCAAGATGACAAGAGACACAAATGCAATATGGTAAAAAACAAAACAAAGAAAAAGAAAACCCACATAACCAAACAACATGAGGCCAAACATGACAAGAACCCACAAGACTTGGATGAGGTCAAATTGATATATTGCCCAAAGGGAAGTTTAAATCAGGGTGTTACGAGGTGGTGGGGATCCACCTTAAGGCTCGGGTGGCGTCTTTGAGTGGGCATGAGTCGAGTCAGCATTCCCATCTCGCATTGCAGCGTCGATCTCCTGAATTCCTTATCCTTCGCCCATCGAGCAGGCATGTCCAGGCGGCTCAGCAGGGGTGGGCATCTGTGCTTCTCAGAAATCTCTTCGAAGTAGATCCGAGGATAGATTCACAGCTCCCAATCCACATGATCCTTGCACATCGAGCATACCTACGAGTGAGAGAGCCGATTCGGTCCTTCCTCGGCTTCTTCCCTCCATTCACGTGTGCAGGGTCTAGGAGAGGCGTCGTCGCAGATCCCGCGCCATTGCTCCTCCATCTCCTCGAGTCTCCTTGTGCTTGCCCAGTAGCAGCGAGTTGAGCAGGCTGGAGCATCATGGGGAAGGCTTTGAACATGTGGGAGATGCATCTTGTACATCTGTGTCTTCCAGCCATTCCCGTGGATATGGCGGCGACTCCATGGTGTGTAGCAGACTTCTTTGAGGGGGGGCGGCCTCAGTCAGACCTCTGCGTTTTCTTCAAAAATACATAAATTGGGCTGCCAAAATAAAACCTCGGATAGGAGGTCCATAGGCGGTCGATACATGATGGCACTAAGATACGAACAGGCCTATGGACCTCCCATCGAGTAAATGGCTGCGCGTAAAAATGAAAGCCTAGGCAGGGCAGCCCAAAACCATCCAACACTTGCCAAAACTCCGTCCCTCGTTTTCTCTGTGTTTACTTTTCGATAGCTTGGGTTGGGTGGGTGGGAAGATCCACGTCCACCTGAGTTCTTCTGTGGTAAAGGGTGGCCAGAGACGGAGGAGGGCAGGTAAAACTTCTGCTGCTTGGCTGCCACTTGAGAGACGAGGAGGACTGAACTGCATCCTGATTCTCTTCTTAGAAGCCTCGCATTTGAGCTGTGCAGCTTCTTGCTTGAGAGCCATGTTGTAGAAATCATCATACTTATCTGGCTCAAACAGCATAAGAGGTAATGCAGATCCTCTCTCGGACCACCTCACAGGCGATAGATCATACTCCTTTCATCAGGTACATCTTGCTTAGCAAAACGAGCGAGCTTCTGGAACTGGATATTGTATTGATAGACAGTCATGTTGCCTTGCTTGAGATTGCGGAACTCCTCACGCTTGCTCTCAACAACACTTTTCGGAATGTGATGAGCTCGGAAATCACGGCGGAACTCATCCCAGGTAATGACACGGCCTCCTCTGGAATCTTTGTATTGCTGGTACCACTCAGCAGCTTGATCCTTGAGTTGAAACGATGCAAACTTGACAAAGTCCTCAGGTCTGACATTGCTACAGTCAAAGTGCTTGGATATCCACTAACCAATCGTCGTGTGTCTGTGGCCTCAACACGCCACGAAAGACTTGACTGATTAGCGAGGAACCGGCGAGAGTAGCAAAGTGTGGCTGATTGTTGCCTTGGCCTTGATTGCCTTGATTGCCTTGCCCTGATGCGTTCTTGCAAGAGCTGCAAAATCATCGAGCATTGGCATTGGTGGCTGCCATAATAGCTTGCAGGCCTCTGGGAGGCGGAGGTGGAGGTGGAGGTGGAGGATTGGTGATCCCCATCATTGCGATCCGGATTCGGGCCAGCGTTGGCGGAGCCATCTGAAGAAGGTGACATCCGTTAGTCCTTTGATAGACAAAGATAAGTAGAATCAGCGGATAGAAATTGCAACATATAGTCTTCACAATAAACATTGAACAGAATGAGCGAATGAATTCAAAGTTAATCATCACAATCCATTAAGGAGAAGCCACTTATAAAAGATATGGAAATAACATCGTGAGAAACAATTCAAATATCTGGCTGAAAACAAAGGTTGGCTTCTAGAATGAGCGGAACAAACACATGATAGAGATTTACGCCCAAAGTGTTAAATGGTGGGGCCCACTACCGGACCTGACGTATAGTGGACGTCACGAATGACTAACAAGGCGTCCCGAATCAGCATAGCCAAGGATTCTTTAAGGCGTCTCGCGACCCTTTGTAAATCGACCGTGAATGGGCGGACCACTGAGCGTTGAACCCCAATCTCAAATCATAAATGCATCCGGAAAGAATATCACGTAAGCTACTAAATTCCCACCTATAAACTCCCGAAACTTTACGGTTATGCAATCTGGTGTTGGGGATACAGAGGACACAAATATATCACCCAAACTAACAATACCTAGATCCAATTTGTATCCATCCGTCAACATAACCAAGAAATCCTCGGAAATCGTGTACCTCGACCTTGAAAAACATCCGTTATGCCAGTCATGGCAATACTCCCTTACTCGCCACGATCTTTGGGCTATGGGTTATCTCACCAACAACTGCACAAAAGAGATTTCGATGTCGGCAAAACTTCGGTATTCGAACTACAGCGATAAAATTGTGGCGACAACACCTCGGAGCTCAACTCCCGGGACCTTGCCACAACCCCTAAATGTCGGGAGGCACCAAGAACAATGTTCTCGTCACAAAACCATCGAACGATTCCAAGATACCCGTGATCCTAAAAAAAATTTAAGAGAAATTTGAGGAGAAAGTCAAAACTCTCGTCGGGATACCTCACGGAGGCGTGACGAAGGGGCGAGGGTAAAAAGATCTACTCTCGATATATATAATCCTAAGACTCAAAACATTTTCCATTCTAGACTCAACAACGTCGACAAACAATCAAGTAGGGGCTCCTAAGTCGGGAAGGCTCGATTACCAACATACTTGGCCCGATGCGGCTATATCTCCCGTGTCGAGGCCACGACTTAGAAACATAACGCATTGAAAGCAATGTCATAAGTGAGGTAATCTTCACACAACCCATGTAATAGTTAAGGAAAGATACTTGGTTGGCTTACGTGCCACTTCACACAGTACATAATTAAACATACATCATTGAGTACACTCAAGGTCCGACTCACAGACCAAAATAAAAGATACCCCAAATGCTAACACGGATCCCAGAATCGTCCCAATGGGCACCACTACTGATCATCTGGAAGCGACACATAATAACGACCACGTTCCTCGTCGAACTCCCCAGAGCTCGGTTGAATCACACTGCACTGGCCTCATCGGAACTGCAACTGTTTTGGAAGTATCTGTGAGTCAGGGACTCGACAATCTCACACCAGCGAGATCAAGACTATTTAAGCTTTAGGAAGGACATAGTAGTAAAGTGGAGCTACAGCAGCGACTTAGCATATATGGTGGCTACATACGCAAAAGAGGCGAGAAGAGAAGCAAAGCACGAGTCGTGAAACTAGTAGTGATCAAGAAGTGATCTGAACTACTTCGTCGAGACATGACTCCAACACCGTGTTCACTTCCGGACTCCGCCGAAGAGAGACCATCACGAGTTACACATGCAGGTTGATGTGTATTTTATTTGAGGTCAACTTTAGGTTTTCTACAACGGACATTAACAAATTCCCATCGCCTCATAACGCGGAGCACGGCTTTGAAAGATCTTACCTGCGGGGTGTCCCAACAACCCATTATAAGCTCTCACGGTCAGCGAAGGATTATTCCTTCTACGGGAAGACCCGATCAATCTCGAATCCGGACTACAAGACATTTCGACAGCAATAAAACAAGACCAGCAAAGCCGCCGGTTGTGCCGACAAATCCCGATAGGAGCTGCACATATCTCGTTCTCAGGCACATCCGGATGAACACTCGTCGTGACAGGCGAAGATGCCCCAAGTTGCCTCGGTGGCACATGAAGTGGCTCTAGTTTGGACCAACACTCGGAGGAGCATTGGCCGGGGTTTAAAATAAGATGACCCTCGGGCTCACCGAAAACTCAGGGAAAAAGGCTTGGGTGGCAAATGGTAAAACCAATGTTGGGCCTTCTTTGGGCGAGTCTTATTCAAGAACTATCAAGGGGTCCCATAAATCACCCAAGTGTAAGGAGCATAAAATCAGGAACATAACACGGTATGGCGGAAACTAGAGCGGCAAAGTGGAACAAAACACCGGGCATAAGGCCGAGCCTTCCACCCTTTACCAAGTATATAGATGTATCAATCATAGAGATATATTTATATATTGTGATATCCCCAACAAGTAAACATGTTCAAAGAGGAACAACATCTCCATGTTCAACAAGGAACAAACCTCAACTTCACCTGCAACTAACAACGCTATAAGAGGGCTGAGCAAAGCGGTAACATAGCCAATCAGCGGTTTGCTAGGAAAGGATGGTTAGGGCTGACATGGCAATATGGGTGGCATGATATAGCAAGTGGTAGGCATTGCAGCATAGGCATAGCAAAGAAGCGAGCAACTAGCATAGCAAAGATAGAAGTGATTTCGAGGTATGATCATCTTGCGCAATGTTCTCGAGTTAATGAAAGCTTGATCCTCGAAAACGTTCTCAACAGGTTCCTCGTTCACGTGCTCGTCTCCGGCTCTGCAAAACAACAACACAAACAAGGAACCACGATAAATCACGGTGCAATGCACAATCAACATGATGCAAAACAAGACATGAATATGCGGGATGTGATATACAAAAGCGTATATGCGCTCGGAAGGTAAATGGAAAACTAGGCATCATCTTGGCAAACCAAGCATGCCATCGGAAAGATGAGATGATTTACGTTAGAAATCGATATAGAATCACGGAATCGGATGCACGGGTTGGATATGGCGGGCAAAACAAGAATGGTGAAAACCTACTTAACAGCATGATGAACAAAGCCATGCACGTGTACAAACTACCTCATAGCATAAGCATAAATAAATATGCCCAATGAAAACAACACATAAACATGATGCAAAAGGCATGATCATAAACTTGCCCAAATGCAGAAAATAATGCCACCACTGAGTTGGTGGGATTTTCTACCCAAAACATATATAATATGTTAGGGTTACGTAGAGAAATCATCACAAAAACACCAAGTCAAAACCTGCCTAAAATGGAAGTTAACAGAAATGGCAATTTCCAGATTTGAAATGTCGAGAAATGGACTTGCCTAAAATAGACAAGGAACAAACCAGAAATGGAAAGCGTGGGGTAAGGAAAAAAAAATAAGAAT
Organism: Aegilops longissima; assembly: GCA_021605205.1. NCBI lineage: Eukaryota > Viridiplantae > Streptophyta > Magnoliopsida > Poales > Poaceae > Aegilops > Aegilops longissima. The sequence continues at coordinate 595,807,129 of CM038677.1, forward strand.
GGGGGAGGCTGAGAGAGTCATGAGAAGTGGCCCTCTGTCATAGAGAGCGATGGCGAAGTGGTATAAAAAGGGAAGAAATCCAGCCTCGGAGATTGAACCAGGTCTCCCGTTGGAACCCTGTCCTGCTACCCTTTGGGCTGGGTGGCCAGCAGAGACAAGGCCTCGGGCCCTTATCTCTTGCTGCTTTGCAAAGGAGGCCTTGGGAGAAAGCGAAAAAACAGAAATAAAAGGGGGAGGCGCTGGGGTTGAACCAGTGCAGCAGTGCAGTGAGCGGGGTCAAACCAGCTCGGCTAGGCTAGAGAGTCGGTGGGATCGGAGGCAGCTAGCTTACTTGACCAACTACAGGCCCTGATCTAAGAGCGAGGAGGCAACGGCGACTCGGCGAGGCGTGGCTGACTCTGAGGGTGGCTCTGCACCCCTTGGACAAGACCAGCGCATGAGAGAGAACTCCACGGAATCAAGAAGGACAAGCAAGGCGGGAATCGTGGCATCCACAGCAGCCACACTACTCTGACAAAACTACACCACATGGAACCGCCGGTAGCAGCAAGGACACTGCCCGGACCCTACTCTGGAGATCTAGCGGCAGCAGGGAAGGAAGCAGGGAGGAAATAGATTATACCTCCTTACCCAAGGACAAGGAATCGTGACGGAGGGATCCTGCGGCGATGAGTCGAACCTTGAACCGCCGGGAACCTGACGAGAAGAAGACGAAGCGGGCGTCGGCGAACTTAGCGATCCGGGCCCCGTGGTCGGCGTCGTGGGCGAAAACGGCAACGAGGAAGAAGATGGACCGAAATGCGGATGGTTGGGGTGGCGGACTTCGCCCGCGTGACAAAGCGCGCTCCCGATCTTTCGGGATGGGCCGAGAGGCGAACAGGTGGTTCTCTTACTGGCGGCGGCGGCGAAGAGGAAACCCTAGGGTTGACAGCGAGGAGAGGGATAAGTGGGGGCTAGAGCGTGAGGCGAGCTCACGCTCCCTCGTGCTCGGGGTCCCCCATGGCGATGGCGAGAGGAGAAAAGCGGGTGAAAAGAACGGTACCGGCGCTGCAGGCGGGACGGCGCTTCCGCGTGGGCGGGGGCTAAGCGGAATGCAGCGAGAGATGGTCTTGTGAAAGGCAGGGAGAGAAAGCGTCGGGCTGGCGCTCTCTCTCTGGAGCCGTGAGGCTGAGGGAGCTGGGCCGGCTCGGAGTGGCAGGGGCCAGTGGGAAGGGATTTAGCTGGGCTGCCACTGCTTGCTGCTGCCTCCTTTCTTTTTCCTTTTAAAAATCAAAAGGAAGAAAAGAAGAACAGAAAGAAATGAAAAGAGTTGGAGAGAAAGGAAAATATCCCACACTCTGGAATTTTCCACAATTTTAATAAATTGTAATGGGCATTTTAAAGGTAGAAAAATAAGACAAGTTTGGAAATATTTCAAACTTGTGCCATTTGAACACTACCATAACAACTTCAAATGAAGAGATATTTGGAGAGGTTTAATGCAAAAGAGCAAGATTAGCAGGAGAAGATGAACATTAATTTAGAAAGGAAATATAAAGCACTTGAAAAGGAAAGAAGTAGAGGAAGGAGGAGATGGTAATGCAAATAAGAATGGCACATGCAACAACATGACATGTGGGAGAACACCACAACCACATGATAAGAATGGAATGCAAGATGACAAGAGACACAAATGCAATATGGTAAAAGAGCAAAACAAAGAAAAAGAAAACCCACATAACCAAACAACATGAGGCCAAACATGACAAGAACCCACAAGGCTTGGATGAGGTCAAATTGATATATTGCCCAAAAGGGGAAGTTTACATCCAGGGTGTTACAACACTCCACCACTACAAGAGGATCTCGTCCCGAGATCTAGGACTGAAAGAACTCCGGATACTCAGAACGTAGGTGATCCTCACGCTCCCAGGTAGCTTCTCGGTCGGAATGGTGTGACCACTTCACTTTCAGGAATTTGATTGACTTGTTGCGAGTCTTGCGCTCGGTTTCTTCAAGAATAGCAGCAGGGTGCTCATGATAAGAGATCTTCTTGAAGGTCAATCTCTTGAAGTTGATAGTGCGTTGAGTCTTGAAGCACTTGCGAAGCTGTGACACGTGAAACACATCGTGCGCGTTTGCAAAATTGGATGGAAGCTCAAGTTGATAGGCGAGATCGCCTCTTTCCCAATGATCTTGAAAGGACCCACGTATCTAGGGCAAGCTTCCCTTTGATACCGAAGCGGCGAGTGCCTTTCATTGGAGAGGCGGAGGTAGACATGGTCTCCGATTTCAAAAGTCACATCCACGGTGCTTATCATCATAATAGCTCTTACGGCGCGATTAGCGGCTTTTGAATTCTCACGAATGACCTTGCATTTCTTACATACCTCGTGATCAAGTCATTGCCAAGAAGTTGGCGTTCACATCTCGAGACCAATTGAGAGATGCGGCACTTTACGCCATAGAAATTTCGAATGGGGCCTTGCCCGAACTAAACGGAAGCTGTTGTTGTAAGAGAACTCGGCATATGGAAGACAATCTTCCCACTTCATACCGAAGGAAATGACACAAGCCCTGAGCATATCTTCAAGAATTTGATTAACTTTCAGCTCGACTTGGCCACTTGTTTGAGGATGGAAAGCTGTCTTTGAAGCGAATGTTGGTGCCCATGGCCTTACGAAAAGAATCCCGAACTTGGAGGTAAAGATGCTGCCCGTGCAGAAGAGATCACTTGGGGAATGCCGTGCAAAGAGACAATCCAGAGGTGTATAAGCTCATAGCCAACTGAGCTGCTGTGATGGATTCTTTGATAGGAAGAAAATGAGCCACTTTAGTAAGCTTGTCAATGACAACGAAGATAGCATCATTTCCACGCTTGGACTTTGGAAAGCCGATTCTGAAGTCCATTTCAATATGATCAAACTTCCATTCAGGAATAGCAAGAGGTTGAAGGAGACCAGCTGGTCTTTGGTGTTACCCTTTCACTCTTCTGCAGACATCACACTCATTCACGAATTGAGCAATTTCTCGCTTCATTCGAGTCCACCAATATACTGCTTGAGGTCATGGTACATCTTACTTCGGGATGAATGGATAGAAGCGAATTGTGAGCCTCGTTCATAATGACTTTCGTAGATCACCCTTAGGAACCACAATCGGTCCTCAAAGAGCAGTGTCTTTGTCATCAACATGGAAGCACTTGTACTTGGAAATGCCTTGTCGATACCACGTTCACTTTCTTCACCATGGCATCCAAGTTGAGCCTCACGAATCTGATCTTCCAAAGTAGGAGACTATGAGGTTGGCAAGAAAGCCTTGAGGAACAACTTGAAGATTCAGCTTGCGGAAAGATTCACGAGAGATCCGGTGAAAGGGCTTGAGGATTAGACTATTGCGATAAGCTTTCCTGCTCAAAGCATCTGCAATGACATTAGCTTTGCCGGATATACTCAATACTTGGGTTGTACTCTTGAATCATTTCGACCCATCAGAGTCTGCCTGAGGTTGAGGTTAGGCTGAGTGAAGATGTACTGAGACTCTTGTGATCGGTGAAAATGTCCACTTTCCTTCCCAACAAGAGATGTCTCCACGTAATCAATGCATGGACAACTGCCGCCAACTCAAGATCATGAGTGGGGTAGTTCTTCTCGTTGAGCTTCAGCTGGCGAAGGTATAAGCCACAACTCTCTTCTCTTGCATTAACACAGCACCGAGACCTTGAAGAAGCATCACGAGAAAACTTCATATGGCTTGGATTCATCGGGAGGTCGAGCAGGAGCTGTGGCAGTTTCTCTTTGAGGTATTGAAAGCAACGTCACACTCGGGAGACCAGACATACTTCACATGCTTCGGAGGAGGTTGGAAAGAGGCTTTGCAATCTTGGAGAAGTTCTCAGCGAATCTTGACAATAACTTGCAAGACCAAGAAAGCTCTTGAACTGCTTGACATACGAGGAGGTTCCCAATTCACAATTGCGGACACCTTCTCGGGATCAACAGCGATGCCCTTGGCAGAGATGATATGACCAAGATAAAGCACTTCATCAAGCCAAAATTCACATTTGGAGAACTTAGCATAGAATTGATACTCTCTGAGCTTGTCTAGCACCAATCGCAAATGTTTGGCATGATCCTTCTTATTCTTGGAAGACCAAAATATCATCAAGATAGACCAAGAGCGAATTCATTGGTGTAGGGTTGAATATGAAGTTCATCATCCGAGAGAAAGTTGGAGGAGCATTGACAAGGCGAAAGACATGCGTATATATTCATAAGAACCAAAGCTTGTTACGAATCTTTGTCTTGGGAATATCTTGTTCACGAATCTGAATCGATGATACCCATCTGAAGGTCAAGCTTGGAGAACACTGTAGCACCTTTGAGTTGCTCGAAAAGCTCATTGATGTTGGGAAGTGGATACTTGTTCTTGATTGTCTTCTTATTCAATGGGCGGTAATCGGCGCAAAAGTCGGTCCGTGCCATCCTTCTTACGGACAAAAAAGAACCACAACCCCAAGGAGATGAACTGATGCGATCAAACCAGGCGCTCTTGTTCATCGAGCTGCTTCAATTCCTTCAGCTCATCAGGTCCAAGCTTGTATGGGCGGCTTACAAGCGGGTTCGATGCCGGGCTCAAGATCGATACTGAACTCAAGCGTGGCGATGAGGAGGCATACAGAAGCTCTTACGGAAAGACATCTTGGTACTCACAAGCATTTGGAATCGAGAGATGGCATTCAGTTCACCCTTCTCATTGAGAGAAAACAACCGAATAGTTTCATCACGAGAGGCATAGATGATCACATCATTAGAAGAGTGAGTCAATTGAATTTCCACGGCAGCACAATCAAGGTGAGCTTTGTCTGATAAAGCGATCCATTCCGAGAATAAGATCAATGTCGAGATCACCCGAACAACTGGTTTAGAAAGAAATCTATAATCACCCATCTTGATAGAAACATCCGGGGCAAACATTAGATGTCATTTGCTTGCCGGGGACACAATCTTCAACGGAATAGGAATCTTTTCCGTCACAAATTCATGCTTGGCAACAAAAGGTCTCGAAATGAAAGCGATGCACGGTATCAAATAAGACTTTGCAGAATATCATTAGCAGAGAGATTACCCATTAGCACATCTGAAGAATCCTCTGCCTGAGCTGCATTCATCATATTGACCTTGGCATACTGGATTATGCTTGACCGACTTTGCATTCTTGGAAGATTTCACGGAGGAGGTGGAAGGCGCCTCTGGTTGAAGCACTTGTTAGCATAGTGACCCTTACGACACTTGTTGCAAGTGACCTCGAAAGCGGACGGTGGTAAGGAGCACTTGACCTTGGAGCTTGAGAATTAGACTTGTTCGATAGCTTGGGTTGGGTGGGTGGGAAGATCCACGTCCACCTGAGTTCTTCTATTGGTAAAGGGTGGCGGAGCGGAGGAGGCGAGATAAAACTTGCTGCTTGGCTGCCACTTGAGAGAGCGAGGAGGACTGAACTGCATCCTGATTCTCTTCTTAGAAGCCTCGCATTTGAGCTGTGCAGCTTCTTGCTTGAGAGCCATGTTGTAGAAATCATCATACTTATCGCTCAAAACAGAAGAAGGTAATGCAGATCCTCTCTCGGACCACCTCTGAACTGATAGATCATACTCCTTTCATCAGGTACATCTTGCTTAGCAAAACGAGCGAGCTTCTGGAACTGGATATTGTATTGATAGACAGTCATGTTGCCTTGCTTGAGATTGCGGAACTCCTCACGCTTGCTCTCAACAACACTTTTGGAATGTGATGAGCTGGAAATCACGTGGCGGAACTCATCCCGAGTAATGACCGGCCTCCTCTGGAATCTTTGTATTCTTGGTACCTCGGCAGCTTGATCCTTGAGTTGAAACGATGCAAACTTGACAAAGTCCTCAGGTCTGACATTGCTACAGTCAAAGTGCTTGCAGATATCCACTAACCAATCGTCAGCGTCTGTGGCCTCAACACAGAAACTGAAAGACTTCGGCTGATTAGCGAGGAACTGACTGAGAGTAGCAAAGTGTGGCTGATTGTTGCCTTGACCTTGATTGCCTTGATTGCCTTGCCCCTGAGTACGTTCTTGCAAGAGCTGCAAAATCATCTGAGCATTGGCATTGGTGGCTGCCATAATAGCTTGCCAGGCTTCTGGAGGCGGAGGTGGAGGTGGAGGTGGAGGATTCGACTGATCCCCATCATTGCGATCCGGATTAGAATAGCGTTGGCGGAGCCATCACTGAAGAGGTGACATCCGTTAGTCCTTTGATAGACAAAGATAAGTAGAATCAACGGATAGAAATTGCAACATATAGTCTTCACAATAAACATTGAACAAGAATGAGCGAATGAATTCAAAGTTAATCATCACAATCCATTAAGGAGAAAGCCACTTATAAAAGATATGGAAATAACATACCACTTGAGAAACAATTCAAATATCACAACTGAAAACAAAAGGTTGGCTTCTAGAATGAGCCGGAACAAACACATGATAAGATTTACGCCCAAAGTGTTAATGGTGAGGGCCACACGGACACGACGTATAGTGGGCGTCACGAATGACTAACAAGGCGTCCCGAATCAGCATAGCCAAGGATTCTTTAAGGCGTCTCGACGACCACATAAATCGGCCGTGAATGGGCGGACCACTGAGCGTTGAACCCCAATCTCAAATCATCGTCACCGGAAAGAATATCACTGTAAGCTACTAGAATTCCCACCTATAAACTCCGAAACTTTCGGTTATGCAATGCAATGTTTGGGGATAAGAGGACACAAAATATATCACCCAAACTAACAATACCTAGATCCGGTACCTCCATCCGTCAACACAACAACCAAGATCCTCGGAAATCGTATACCTCGACCTTGAAAAACATCCGTTATGCAAGTCATGGCAATACTCCCTACTTTACCACGATCTTTGATCGGCTATCGGGTTATCTCACCAACAACTGCACAAAAGAGATTTCGATGTCGGCAAAACTCGGGTATTCAGAGCTACTGCAACGATAAAATTGTGGCGACAACACCTCGGAGCTCAACTCCCGGACACTGCCACAACCCCTAAATGTCGGGAGGCACCAAGAACAATGTTCTCGTCACAAAACCATCGGAGCGATTCAAGATACCCGTGATCCTAAAAAAATTTAAGAGAAATTTGAGGAGAGAAGAGTCAAAACTCTCGTCGGGATACCTCACAGAGGCGTGAAGGACTGAGGGTAGAAGATCCTACTCTCCGATATATATAATCCTAAGACTCAAAACATTTTCCATTCTAGACTCAACAACGATCGACAAACAATCAAGTAGGGGGCTCCTAAGTGGGAAGGCTCGATTACCAACTTAGCGCGCCGATCGGCTATATCTCACGCGTGTGAGAGCCGACTTAGAAACATAACGCGCATTGAAAGCAATGTCGCAAGTGAGGTAATCTTCACACAACCCATGTAATAGTTAAAGGAAAGATACTAGGTTGGCTTCTGATCGCATACTTCACGATTACATAATTAAACATACATCATTAGAGTACACTCAAGGTCCGACTACGGAACCAAAATAAAAGATACCCCAAATGCTAACAGATCCCGAATCGTCCCAGCTGGCACCACTACTGATCATCTGGCGACACATTATGCGACCACGTTCCTCGTCGAACTCCCACTTGAGCTCGGTTGAATCACTGCTTTGGCCTCCTCCGGAACCTGCAACTGTTTTGGAAGTATCATGAGTCACGGGGACTCAGCAATCTCACACCAGCAGATCAAGACTATTTAAGCTTTAGGAAGGACATAGTAGTAAAGTGGAGCTGCAGCAAGCGACTAGCATATGGTGGCTACATCATAAAAGAAAGCGAGAAGAGAAGCAAAGCACGGTGTGAAACTAGTAGTGATCAAGAAGTGATCCTGAACTACTTCGTCGGACATGACTCCAACACCGTGTTCACTTCCGGACTCCGCGAGAAGAGACCATCACGGTTACCTGTGATTGATGTGTGTATTTTATTTGAGGTCATCTTTTGGGTTTTCTACCGGACATTAACAAATTCCATCGCTCATAACCGCAGGCCACGGCTTTGAAAAGATATTACCTGCGGTGTCCCAACAACCCATTATAAGCTCTCACGGTCAGCGAAGGATTATTCCTTCTCTGGGAAGACCCGATCAATCTCGGAATCCGGACTACAAGACATTTAAACAGCAATAAAACAAGACCAGCAAAAGCCGCCCGATTGTGTGAAACAAATCCCGATAGGAGCTGCACATATCTCGTTCTCGAGGCACATCCAGGATGAGCGAACATCGTCAACAGCAGAAGATGCCCCAGAGTTGCCTTCCCAAGGAAACCGGAAGTGGCTCTAGTTTGGACCAACACTCGAAGGAGCATTGGCCGGGGTTTAAAATAAGATGACCCTCGGGCTCATGAAAACCAGGGGAAAAGGCTTAGGTGGCAAATGGTAAAAAACCAATGTTGGGCCTTCTTGGGCGGAGAGTCTTATTCAAAAGCAAAGCTGTCAAGGGGTCCCATAAATCACCCAACCCGTGTAAGAGCATAAAATCAAGGAACATAACACGGTATGGCGGAAACTAAAGGTGGCAAGAGTGGAACAAAACACGGAGCATAAGGCGGGCCTTCCACCCTTTACCAAGTATATAGATGTATTAATCATAGCAGATATATTTATATATTGTGATATCCCCAACAAGTAAACATGTTCCAAGAAGGAACAACATCTCCATGTTCAACAAAGGAACAAACTTCAACTTCACGCAACTAACAGCGCTATAAGAGTGGCAAAAGCGGTAACATAGCCAATCAGCGGTTTGCTAGGAAAGGATGGTTAGGGCTGACATGGCAATATGGGTGGCATGATATAGCAAGTGGTAGGCAGCATAGCCGACATAGCAAAAGGCGAGCAACTAGCATAGCAAAGATAGAAGTGATTTGAATTATGATCATCTTGCACGCAATGTTCTCGGAGTTGTCGAAAGCTTGATCCTCAGCACGTTCTCAACAGGTTCCTCGTTCACGTACTCGTCTCGGCTCTACCCAAAACAACAACACAAATGAAGGAACCATAGTAAATCACGGTGCAATGCACAATCAACATGATGCAAAACAAGACATGAATATGCGGGATGTGATATGCAGCGTATGTATGCTCCGGAAGGTAAATGAAAGACTAGGCATCATCTTGGCAAACCAAGCATGCCATCGGAAAGATGAGATGATTTACGTTAGAAATCGATATAAGAATCACGGAAGCGGATGCACGGGTTGGATATGGCGAGCAAAACAAGAATGGTGAGAAACTACTTAACACATGATGAACAAAGCCATGCATGTAAAACTACCTCATAGCATAGCATGATAAATATACTTGATGAAAACAACACATAAACATGATGCAAAAAGGCATGATCATAAACTTGCCCAAATGCAAAAATAATACCACCTTGAGTTGGTGGGATTTTCTACCCAAAAACATATATAATATGTTAGGGTTCAGTAGAGAAATCATCACAAAACACCAAGTCAAACACTGCACAAAATGGAAGTTAACGAAATGGCAATTTCAGATTTGGAAATGTCGAGAATGGACTTTACCTAAAAAAGCGGACAAGGAACAAACCAGAAATGGAAGCATTTGGTAGGGAAAAAAAATAAGAATGGGGAGGCTGAGAGTGCAGACGGGTGGCCCTCTTCATAGAGGCAGTGGCGAAGTGGTATAAAAAGGGAAGAAATCCAGCCTCGGGATTGAACCGGGTCTCCCATTGGAACCCTGTCCACCTACTGCTTTGGGCTGGTGGCGGCAGCGAGGAGGAAGGCCTCGGGCCCTTATCTACTCTTTGCTGAGGAGGCACCGGAGGAAGAAAAACAGAAATAAAAAGGGAGGGGTTGAACCAGTGCGCCGCAGTGAGAGCGGGGGTCAAACCAGCTCGGCTAGGCTAGAGTCGGTAGGATCAGGGCAGCTAGCTTACTTGACCAACTACAGGGATCAGAAGCAGAGGAGGCCAGCGACTCCGGCGAGAACAGGCGGCTCTGAGGTGGCTGCACCCTTGGACAAGGCAGGCGCGCGAGAACTCCACGGAATCAAGAAGGGACAAGCCGGCGGGAATCGTGGCATCCGCAGCCACCTACTCTGAACCCAAAAACTACACACAGCAGGAGCCACCTTGCGCAGCAACAGACGAGCCGGACCCTACTCTGGAGATCTAGCGGCAGCGAGGAGGCGGGGAGGAAGTAGATTTACCTCCTTACCCAGGACAAGGAATCGGCGGACGGAGGGGATCTGCGGCGATGAGGTCGGCACTGAACCGCCGGGAACCTGAGAAGAAGACCGAAGCGAGGCGTCGGCGACAGCGATCCGGGCCCCGTGGTCGGCGTCGTGGGCGAAGGCGGCAGCGAGAAGAAGATGGACCGATACGGATGGTTGGGGTGGCGGAGACACCTGCGGCGGCGAAGCGCTCGAGATGCTTCGGGATGGGCGGAGGCGGCGAACAGGTGGTTCTCTTACTGCGGCGGCGAGAGGAGAGGAAACCCTAGGGTTCGGCTTAGCGAGAGAGGGATAAGTAGGGGCTAGAGCGTAGGCGAGCTCACGCTCCCTCGTGCTCCGGGGTCCCCATGGCGATGGCGAGAGGAGAGAGAAAGGCGGGTGAAAAAACGATCTGCGGCGCTGCCGGCGGGGCCAAGCTTCCGTGGGCGGGGGCTAAGCGAAGTGCAGATGGGTCTGTGGCGAGGAGAGGAAAGCGTCTTGGGTGGCGGCGCTCTCTCTCTCCAGGCAGCGGGGCTGAGGGCTGGGCGGCTCGGGTGGCCGGGAGTGGGAAGGTTTGCTTGGGCTGCCACTTTCTCTTGCTGCCTCCTTTCTTTTCCTTTTAAAATCAAAAGAAGAAAAGAAAAACGAAAAGAAATGAAAAGAGTTGGAAAGGAAAATATCCCCACACTCAAATTTTCCACAATTTAATAAATTGTAATGGGCATTTTAAAGGTAGAAAAATAAGACAAGTTTGGAAATATTTCAAACTTGTGCCATTTGAACGACCATAACAACTTCAAATGAAGAGATATTTGGCGAGAGAGTTTAATGCAAAGAGCAAGATTAGCGAGGGAGAAGATGAACATTAATTTAGAAAGGAAATATAAAGCACTTGAAAAGGAAAGAAGTAGAGGAAGGAGGAGATGGTAATGCAAATAAGAATGGCACATGCAACAACATGACATGTGGAGAGAACACCACAACCACATGATAAGAATGGAATGCAAGATGACAAGAGACACAAATGCAATATGGTAAAAAACAAAACAAAGAAAAAGAAAACCCACATAACCAAACAACATGAGGCCAAACATGACAAGAACCCACAAGACTTGGATGAGGTCAAATTGATATATTGCCCAAAGGGAAGTTTAAATCAGGGTGTTACGAGGTGGTGGGGATCCACCTTAAGGCTCGGGTGGCGTCTTTGAGTGGGCATGAGTCGAGTCAGCATTCCCATCTCGCATTGCAGCGTCGATCTCCTGAATTCCTTATCCTTCGCCCATCGAGCAGGCATGTCCAGGCGGCTCAGCAGGGGTGGGCATCTGTGCTTCTCAGAAATCTCTTCGAAGTAGATCCGAGGATAGATTCACAGCTCCCAATCCACATGATCCTTGCACATCGAGCATACCTACGAGTGAGAGAGCCGATTCGGTCCTTCCTCGGCTTCTTCCCTCCATTCACGTGTGCAGGGTCTAGGAGAGGCGTCGTCGCAGATCCCGCGCCATTGCTCCTCCATCTCCTCGAGTCTCCTTGTGCTTGCCCAGTAGCAGCGAGTTGAGCAGGCTGGAGCATCATGGGGAAGGCTTTCCACTTATAAAAAGATATGGAAATAACATCCGATCGAGAAACAATTCAAATATCACAACTGAAAACAAAAGGTTGGCTTTAGAATGAGCCGAACAAACACATGATAGAGATTTCACCAAAGTGTTCGTGGTGGGGCCCACACGACACGACGATAGTGGACGCCACGAATGACTAACAAGACGCCCCGAATCAGCATAGCCAAGGATTCTTTAAGACGCCTCACGACCATCGTGAATCGACCGTGAATGGGCGGACCACTAGACGCTGAACCCCAATCTCAAATCATACGTCCATCGGAAAGAATATCCCGTAAGCTACTAGAATTCCCACCTATAAACTCCCAAACTTTCTCGGTTATGCAATCTGGTGTTGGGGATACAGGGACACAAAATATATCACCCAAACTAACAATACCTAGATCCAAATTGTATCCATCCGTCAACACATAACCAAGAAATCCTCGAAATCGTGGTACCTCGACCTTCAAAAACATCCGTTATGCCAGTCATGGCAATACTCCCTTTTCGCCACAAGATCGGGCTATCGGGGTTATCTCACCAACAACTGCACAAAAGAGATTTCGATGTCGGCAAAACTCGTGTATTCCAGAATCGCAACGATAAAATTGTGACGACAACACCTCGGAGCTCAACTCCCCGGACACCGCCACAACCCCTAAATGTCGAGGCACCAAGAACAATGTTCTCGCCACAAAACCATCGAACGATTCCAAGATACCCACGTGATCCTAAAAAAATTTAAGAGAAATTTGAGGAGAGAAGAGTCAAAACTCTACGTCGAGATACCTCACCAGAGCGACGAAGGACCGAGGAGTAAAAAGGATCCTACTCTCGATATATATAATCCTAAGACTCAAAACATTTTCCATTCTAGACTCAACAACGCCAAGAAACAATCAAGTAGGGGCTCCTAAGTCGGGAAGGCTCGATTACCAACTTGTAACGCCCGATGCGGCTATATCTCCCACGTGTCGAGGCACGACTTAGAGGCATAACCGCATTGAAAGCAATGTCGCAAGTGAGGTAATCTTCACACAACCCATGTAATAGTTAAGGAAAGATACTTAGTTGGCTTACAATGCCACTTCACACAAAGACATAATTAAACATACATCATTCAGAGTACACTCAAGGTCCGACTACGGAACCAAAATAAAAGAAGATACCCCAAATGCTAACACAGATCCCGAATCGTCCCAACTGGGCACCACTACTGATCATCCGAAACGACACATAGTAACGACCACGTTCCTCGTCGAACTCCCACTTGAGCTCGGTTGAATCACCCGCACCGCCTCATCGGAACCTCGCAACTGTTTTGAAGTATCTGTGAGTCACGGGACTCAGCAATCTCACACCCGCGAGATCAAGACTATTTAAGCTTTAGGAAGGACATAGTAGTAAAGTGGAGCTACAGCAAGCGACTAGCATATATGGTGGCTACATCGCAAAAGAGAGCGAGAAGAGAAGCAAAGCACGGTCGTGAAACTAGTAGTGATCAAGAAGTGATCCTGAACTACTTACGCCGACATGACTCCAACATCAGTTCACTTCCGGACCACCGAGAAGAGACCATCACGGTTACACATGCGGTTGATGTGTATTTTATTTGAGGTCAACTTTAGGTTTTCTACAACCGACATTAACAAATTCCCATCTGCCTCATAACCGCGGGCACGGCTTTCAAAGATCTTACCTCGCAGGGTGTCCCAACTTAGCCCATTATAAGCTCTCACGGTCAACGAAGGATTATTCTTCTACCGGAAGACCCGATCAATCTCGAATCCCGGACTACAAGACATTTCGACAGAATAAAACAAGACCAGCAAGCCGCCTTGCCAGCCGACAAATCCCGATAGGAGCTGCACATATCTCGCTCGTGGCACATCCGGATGAACACTACGACGGCAACCGAAGATGCCCCAAGTTGCCTCGTGGTGGCACCGCAAGTGGTTCTAGTTTGGACCAACACTCGAGGAGCATTGGCCCGGGGTTTAAATAAGATGACCCTCGGCTCGCGAAACCCGGGGAAAAGGCTTAGGTGGCAAATGGTAAAACCAATGTTGGGCCTTGCTGGACGAGTCTTATTCAAAGCGAACTGTCAAGGGGGTCCCATAAATCACCCAACCGTGTAAGGAACGCAAAATCAAGGAACATAACACCGGTATGACGGAAACTAGGGTGGCAAGAGTGGAACAAAACACCAGGCATAAGGCCGAGCCTTCCACCCTTTACCAAGTATATAGATGTATCAATCATAGCAGATATATTTATATATTGTGATATCCCCAACAAGTAAACATGTTCCAAAGAGGAACAACATCTCCATGTTCCAACAAGGAACAAACCTCAGCTTCACCTGCAACTAACAACGCTATAAGAGGGCTGAGCAAAGCGGTAACATAGCCAATCAACGGTTTGCTAGGAAAGGATGGTTAGGGCTGACATGGCAATATGGGTGGCATGATATAGCAAGTGGTAGGCATTGCAGCATAGGCATAGCAAAAGAGCGAGCAACTAGCATAGCAAAGATAGAAGTGATTTCGAGGGTATGATCATCTTGCCTGCAATGTTCTCAGAGTTGTCGAAAGCTTGATCCTCGAAAACGTTCTCAACAGGTTCCTCGCTCACGCACTCGCCTCCGGCTCTACCCAAAACAACAACACAAACAAGGAACCACAAGAAATCACGGTGCAATGCACAATCAACATGATGCAAAACAAGACATGAATATGCGGATGTGATATGCAAAGCGATAAAGGCCCGAAGGTAATGGAAAACTAGGCATCATCTTGGCAAACCAAGCATGCCATCGAAAGATGAGATGATTTCGTTAGAAATCGATATAGAGATCACCGAATCGGATGCACGGGTTGGATATGGCGGCAAAACAAGAATGGTGAGAAACCTACTTAACAGCATGATGAACAAAGCCATGCACGTATGCAAACTACCTCATAGCATAACGCAAATAAATATGCCCAATGAAAAACAACACATAAACATGATGCAAAAAGGCATGATCATAAACTTGCCCAAATGCAGAAAATAATGCCACCACTGAGTTGGTGGGATTTTTCTACCCCAAAAACATATATAATATGTTAGGGTTACCGTAGAGAAATCATCACAAAAACACCAAGTCAAAACCTGCCTAAAATGGAAGTTAACAGAAATGGCAATTTCCAGATTTGGAAATGTCCAGAAATGGACTTGCCTAAAATAGACAAGGGAACAAACCAGAAATGGAAACGTGGGGTAAGGAAAAAAAAATAAGAATGGGGGAGGGCGCTGAGAGTCTGACAGGCTGGCCCTACTGTCATAGAGACAGTGGCGAAGTGGTATAAAAAAGGGGGAAGAAATCCAGCCTCGGGGGGATTCGAACCCGGGTCTCCCCGTTGGAACCCTGTCCCTGCTACCACTGGGCTGGGCGGCGGCGACTGACAGAGGAAGGCCTCGGGCCCTTATCTACTGCTGCTGCAAAGGAGACGCACCGGAGGAAAGCGAAAAAAACAGAAATAAAAGGGGGGAGGCGCGCCTGGGGTTCGAACCCAGGTCGCCGCGGTGAGAGAGCGGGGGTCAAACCAGCTCGGCTAGGCTAGGGGAGTCGGTAGGATCAGGAACGCTAGCTTACTTGACCAACTACCAGGCCCTGATCTAAGAACAGAGGAGACGCGACGACTCCGGCGAGGCAACGGCGGCTACAGGGTGGCTCTGCACCCTTGGACAAGACGGGCGCGCACGAGAGAACTCCACGGAATCAAGAAGGGACAAGCCGAGCGGGAATCGTGGCATCCACGCGCGGCCACACTACTCTGAACCCAAAACTACACACACGCCGGAGCACGCCGAAGCGCAAGGACACGGCCCGGACCCTACTCTATGGAGATCTAGCGACGACAGAAGGAGCAGGAGGAAGTAGATTATACCTCCTTACCTAAGGACAAGGAATCGGCGACGGAGGGGATCCTGCGACGATGAGGTCGGGCACTGAACTTCGCCGGGAACCTGACCGAGAAGAAGACCGAAGCAGGGCGTCGACGAACTTGGCGATCCGGGCCTCAGAGTCGACGCCGGGACGAAGACGACGACGAGGAAGAAGATGGACACGGACGGATGGTTGGGGTGGCGGACAGCACGCCGGGCGACGAGGCGCGCTCCCGTGATGCGCCGGATGGAGCGGGCGGCGAACTTGGTGGTTCTCTTACTCGGCGGCGGCGGCGAGAGGGAGAGGGAAACCCTAGGGTTCGCTTGACGAGGAGAGGGATAAGTAGGGGCTAGGGCGACGGGCGAGCTCACGCCCCTCGTGCTCGGGTCCCCATGGCGATGGCGAGAGGAGAGGGAAAGGCGGTGAAAAGAATAAGACCGACGCTGCCAAAGGGACCGGCGCTTCCACGTGGACGGGGGCTAGCGGGGGTACGCGCGGAGATGGGTGCGCGAAGGCAGGGAGAGGGAAACGTGCGGGCTGGCGCGCTCTCTCTCTGGGCCGCGGGGCTGAGGGGAGCTGGGCCGGCTCGGAGTGGCCGGGGCCCAGGTGGGAAGGTTTAGCTGGGCTGCCACTGCTGCTGCTGCCTCCTTTCTTTTTCCTTTTTAAAAATCAAAAGGAAGAGAAAAGAAAGAACAGAAAGAAATGAAAAGAGTTGGAGAGAAAGGAAAATATCCCCACACTCCTGGAATTTTCCACAATTTTAATAAATTGTAATGGGCATTTTTAAAGGTAGAAAAATAAGACAAGTTTGGAAATATTTCAAACTTGTGCCATTTTTGAACCTGACCATAACAACTTCAAATGAAGAGATATTTGGCAGAGAGGTTTAATGCAAAGAGCAAGATTAGCAGGGAGAAGATGAACATTAATTTAGAAAGGAAATATAAAGCACTTGAAAAGGAAAGAAGTAGAGGGAAGGAGGAGATGGTAATGCAAATAAGAATGGCACATGCAACAACATGACATGTGGGAGAACACCACAACCACATGATAAGAATGGAATGCAAGATGACAAGAGACACAAATGCAATATGGTAAAAGAGCAAAACAAAGAAAAAGAAAACCCACATAACCAAACAACATGAGGCCAAACATGACAAGAACCCACAAGGCTTGGATGAGGTCAAATTGATATATTGCCCAAAAGGGGAAGTTTACATCCGTGGTGTTACAACACTCCACCACTACAAGAGGATCTCGCCCCAGATCTAGGACTGAAAGAACTCCGGATACTCGTAACGAGGTGATCCTCACGCCCCTGTAGCTTCTCGGTCGGAATGGTGTGACCACTTCACTTTCAGGAATTTGATTGACTTGTTGCAGTCTTGCGCCGGTTTCTTCAAGAATAGCAACAGGGTGCTCATGATAAGAGAGATCTTCTTGAAGGTCAATCTCTTCGAAGTTGATAGTGCTCAGAGTCTTGAAGCACTTGCGAAGTTGTGACACGTGAAACACATCGCACGCTTGCAAAATTGGATGGAAGCTCGTTGATAGGCGAGATCGCTTCTTTTCCCAATGATCTTGAAAGGACCCACGATCTAGGGGCAAGCTTCCTTTGATACCGGGTTTACGAGTGCCTTTCATTGAGAGACGCGGAGGTAGACATGGTCTCCGATTTCAAAAGTCACATCACGGTGCTTATCATCATAATAGTTTTCCGGCGCGATTATGCTGCTTTGAGATTCTCACGAATGACCTTGCACATTTCTTCCGCTTCGTGATCAAGTCATTGCCAAGAAGTTGGCGCTCACCTGTCTCGCACTAATTGAGAGGAGTACGCACTTTCTCGCCATAGAGAATTTCGAATGGGGCCTTGCCCAACTCGCTTGGAAGCTGTTGTTGTAAGAGAACTCGCATATGGAAGACAATCTTCCCACTTCATACCGAAGGAAATGACACAAGCCCCGAGCATATCTTCAAGAATTTGATTAACTCGCCGACTTGGCCACTTGTTTGAGGATGGAAAGCTGTGCTGAAACGAATGTTGGTGCCCATGGCCTTCAAAAAGAATCCCGAACTTGGAGGTAAAGATGCTGCCACGGTCTCAAGAGATCACTTGGGGAATGCCGCAAAGAGACAATCCTCGAGGTGTATAGCTCTCGCCAACCGAGCTGCTGTGATGGATTCTTTGATAGGAAGAAAATGAGCCACTTTAGTAAGCTTGTCAATGACAACGAAGATAGCATCATTTCCACGCTTGGACTTTGGAAAGCCAGTTCGAAGTCCATTTCAATATGATCAAACTTCCATTCAGGAATAGCAAGAGGTTGAAGGAGACCAGCTGGTCTTTGGTGTTCTGCTTTCACTCTTCTCGCAGACATCACACTCATTCACGAATTGAGCAATTTCGCGCTTCATTCGAGTCCACCAATATGACTGCTTGAGGTCATGGTACATCTTCGCATTTCCGTGATGAATGGATAGAAGCGAATTGTGAGCCTCGCTCATAATGACTTTTCGAGATCACCCTTAGGAACCACAATCCGTCCTCAAAGAACAGAGTGTCTTTGTCATCAACATGGAAGCACTTGTACTTGAAATGCCCTTGTCGATACCACGCTTCACTTTCTTCACCATGGCATCCAGAAGTTGAGCCTCACGAATCTGATCTTCCAAAGTAGGAGAGACTATGAGGTTGGCAAGAAAGCCTTGAGGAACAACTTGAAGATTCAGCTTATGGAAAGATTCACAGAGATCCGGTGAAAGGGCTTGAGGATTAGACTGTTGCGAAGAAGCTTTCCTGCTCAAAGCATCTGCAATGACATTGGCTTTGCCCGAGTATACTCAATACTTGGGTTGTACTCTTGAATCATTTCACCCATCGAGTCTGCCTGAGGTTGAGGTTAGGCTGAGTGAAGATGTACTTGAGACTCTTGTGATCGGTGAAAATGTCCACTTTCCTTCCCAACAAGAGATGTCTCCACGTAATCAATGCATGGACAATCGCCGCCAACTCAAGATCATGAGTGGGGTAGTTCTTCTCGTTGGGCTTCAATCAAGAGAGGTATAAGCCACAACTCTCTTCTCTTGCATTAACACAGCACCGAGACCTTGAAGAGAAGCATCACGTAAAACTTCATATGGCTTGGATTCATCAGAGGAGTCGAGCAGAGCTGTGACGAGTTTCTCTTTGAGGGTATTGAAAGCAACGCCACACTCGGGAGACCGTATATACTTCACATGCTTCGGAGGAGGTTGGAAAGAGGCTTTGCAATCTTGGAGAAGTTCTCAACGAATCTTCGCAATAGCTTGCAAGACCAAGAAAGTCATGGAGCTGCTTGACATTCGAGGAGGTTCCCAATTCACAATTGCGGACACCTTCTCGGATCAACAGCGATGCCCTTGGCGAGAGATGATATGACCAAGATAAAGCACTTCATCAAGCCAAAATTCACATTTGGAGAACTTCGATAGAATTGATACTCTCGAGCTTGTCTAGCACCAATCGCAAATGTTTGGCATGATCCTTCTTATTCTTGGAGAAGACCAAAATATCATCAAGATAGACCAAGACGAATTCATTGGTGTAGGGTTGAATATGAAGTTCATCATCCGAGAGAAAGTTGGAGGAGCATTGACAAGGCCGAAAGACATGACAAGATATTCATAAGAACCAAAGCTTGTTCAATGCTGTCTTGGGAATATCTTGTTCACGAATGCGAATCTGATGATACCCCATACGAAGGTCAAGCTTGGAGAACATCAGTAGCACCTTTGAGTTGCTCGAAAAGCTCATTGATGTTGGGAAGTGGATACTTGTTCTTGATTGTCTTCTTATTCAATGGACGGTAATCGACGCAAAGTCGGTCCGCGCCATCCTTCTTCCGACAAAAGAACACCACAACCCCAAGGAGATGAACTCGGTCCGATCAAACCCAGACGCTCTTGTTCATCGAGCTGCTTCTTCAATTCCTTCAGCTCATCAGTCCAAGCTTGTATGGACGCTTATAAACGGGTTCGAGGCTGTGCTCAAGATCGATAACGAACTCAATCGCCGATGAGGAGGCATACCCGAAGCTCTTCCGAAAGACATCTTGGTACTCACAAACGATCGAATCGAGAGATGGCATTCAGTTCACCCTTCTCATTGAGAGAAAACAACCGAATAGTTTCATCACGAGAGGCATAGATGATCACATCATTAGAAGAGTGAGTCAATTGAATTTCCACGCAGCACAATCAAGCCGAGCTTTGTGCTGATAAAGCCACCCATTCCGAGAATAAGATCAATGTCCGAATCACCCGAACAACCGGTTTAGAAAGAAATCTATAATCACCCATCTTGATAGAAACATCCGGACGCAAACATTAGATGTCATTTGCTTGCCCGGGACACAATCTTCAACGGAATAGGAATCTTTTCCGTCACAAATTCATGCTTGGCAACAAAAGGTCTCGAAATGAAAGAAAGCGATGCACCAAGATCAAATAAGACTTTAGCAGAATATCATTAATCGAGAGATTACCCATTAGCACATCCAAGAATCCTCTGCTCGAGCTGCATTCATCATATTGACCTTGGCATACTTTGGATTGTGCTTGACCACCGCATTGCTGGAAGATTTCACAGAGGAGGAGGTGGAAGACGCCTCGTTGAAGCACTTGTTCGATAGTGACCCTTCTCACGACACTTGTTGCAAGTGACCTCGAGAGCGGACGGTGGTAAGGAGCACTTGACCTTGGAGCTTGAGAATTAGACTTGTTCGATAGCTTGGGTTGGGTGGGTGGGAAGATCCACGTCCACCTGAGTTCTTCTGCTGGTAAGGCTGACGGAACGGAGGAGGGGGCAGGTAAAACTTCTGCTGCTTGGCTGCCACTTGAGAGGACGAGGAGGACTGAACTGCATCCCTGATTCTCTTCTTAGAAGCCTCGCATTTGAGCTGTGCCGCTTCTTGCTTGAGAGCCATGTTGTAGAAATCATCATACTTATCTGGCTCAAACAGCACAAGAGGTAATTGCAGATCCTCTCTCAGACCACCTCTGAACTGATAGATCATACTCCTTTCATCAGGTACATCTTGCTTAGCAAAACGAGCGAGCTTCTGGAACTGGATATTGTATTGATAGACAGTCATGTTGCCTTGCTTGAGATTGCGGAACTCCTCACGCTTGCTCTCAACAACACTTTTCGGAATGTGATGAGCTCGGAAATCACGGCGGAACTCATCCTGTAATGACACGGCCTCCTCTGAATCTTTGTATTGTCGGTACCACTCAGCAGCTTGATCCTTGAGTTGAAACGATGCAAACTTGACAAAGTCCTCGTGTCCGACATTGCTACACCAAAGTGCTTGCAGATATCCACTAACCAATCGCCGCCGTCTGTGGCCTCAACACGTAAACCGAAAGACTTCGCCGATTAGCGAGGAACCGACCGAGAGTAGCAAAGTGTGGCTGATTGTTGCCTTGGCCTTGATTGCCTTGATTGCCTTGCCCTGAGTACGCTTCTTGCAAGAGCTGCAAAATCATCTCGAGCATTGGCATTGGTGGCTGCCATAATAGCTTGCCGTGCCTCCGGAAGCGGAGGTGGAGGTGGAGGTGGAGGATTCGATCGATCCCCATCATTGCGATCCGGATTCGTACGCTTGGCGGAGCCATCTCAAGAGGGTGACATCCGTTAGTCCTTTGCTAGACAAAAGATAAGTAGAATCAACGGATAGAAATTGCAACATATAGTCTTCACAATAAACATTCGAACAAGAATGAACGAATGAATTCCAAAGTTAATCATCACAATCCATTAAGGAGAGAAGCCACTTATAAAAAGATATGGAAATAACATCTGCCTGAGAAACAATTCAAATATCACAACTGAAAACAAAAGGTTGGCTTCTAGAATGAGCCGGAACAAACACATGATAGAGATTTCGCCCAAAGTGTTCGTGGTGGGGCCCACACGACACGACGATAGTGGACGCCACGAATGACTAACAAGACGCCCCGAATCAGCATAGCCAAGGATTCTTTAAGACGCCTCACGACCATCAGAATCGACCGTGAATGGGCGGACCACTAGACGTTGAACCCCAATCTCAAATCATACGTCCATCGGAAAGAATATCCCGTAAGCTACTAGAATTCCCACCTATAAACTCCCAAACTTTCTGGTTATGCAATCTGGTGTTGGGGATACAGGGACACAAAATATATCACCCAAACTAACAATACCTAGATCCAATTGTATCCATCCGTCAACACATAACCAAGAAATCCTCGAAATCGTGTACCTCGACCTTCAAAAACATCCGTTATGCAAGTCATGGCAATACTCCTGCACTCGCCACAAGATCGGGCTATCGGGGTTATCTCACCAACAACGCACAAAAGAGATTTCGATGTCGGCAAAACTCGTATTCCGAATCGCAACGATAAAATTGTGACGACAACACCTCGGAGCTCAACTCCCGGGACACCGCCACAACCCCTAAATGTCGAGGCACCAAGAACAATGTTCTCGCCACAAAACCATCGGAACGATTCCAAGATACCCACGTGATCCTAAAAAAATTTAAGAGAAATTTGAGGAGAGAAGAGTCAAAACTCTCGCCAGATACCTCACCAGAGCGATTTAAGGACCGAGGAGTAAAAGAATCCTACTCCCGATATATATAATCCTAAGACTCAAAACATTTTCCATTCTAGACTCAACAACGCCAAGAAACAATCAAGTAGGGGGCTCCTAAGTCGGGAAGGCTCGATTACCAACTTGTATCGCCCGATGCGGCTATATCTCCCACGTGTCGAGGCACGACTTAGAGGCATAACCGCATTGAAAGCAATGTCGCAAGTGAGGTAATCTTCACACAACCCATGTAATAGTTAAGGGAAAGATACTTAGTTGGCTTACAATGCCACTTCACACAAGACATAATTAAACATACATCATTCGAGTACACTCAAGGTCCGACTACGGAACCAAAATAAAAGAAGATACCCCAAATGCTAACACAGATCCCGAATCGTCCCAACTGGGCACCACTATCGATCATCTGAAACGACACATAGTAACGACCACGCCTCGTCGAACTCCCACTTGAGCTCGGTTGAATCACCCTGACCGCCTCATCGGAACCTCGCAACTGTTTTGAAGTATCTGTGAGTCACGGGACTCAGCAATCTCACACCATGAGATCAAGACTATTTAAGCTTTAGGAAGGACATAGTAGTAAAGTGGAGCTACAAGCAAGCTCAGCATATATGGTGGCTACATCGCAAAAGAGAGCGAGAAGAGAAGCAAAGCACGGTCGTGAAACTAGTAGTGATCAAGAAGTGATCCTGAACTACTTACGCCGACATGACTCCAACATCGTGTTCACTTCCGGACTCCGAGAAGAGACCATCACGGTTACACACGCGTTGATGTGTATTTTATTTGAGGTCAACTTTAGGTTTTCTACAACCGACATTAACAAATTCCCATCTGCCTCATAACCGCGGGCACGGCTTTGAAAGATCTTACCTGCAGGGTGTCCCAACTTAGCCCATTATAAGCTCTCACGGTCAACGAAGGATTATTCTTCTACCGGAAGACCCGATCAATCTCGAATCCCGGACTACAAGACATTTCGACAGCAATAAAACAAGACCAGCAAAGCCGCCCGGTTGTGCCGACAAATCCCGATAGGAGCTGCACATATCTCGCTCGTGGCACATCCGGATGAACACTACGTCGGCAACCGAAGATGCCCCAAGTTGCCTCGGTGGCACCGCAAGTGGTTTAGTTTGGACCAACACTCGAGGAGCATTGGCCCGGGGTTTAAAATAAGATGACCCTCGGCTCGCGAAAACCCGGGGAAAAGGCTTAGGTGGCAAATGGTAAAACCAATGTTGGGCCTTGCCGACGGAGTCTTATTCAAAGCAAACTGTCAAGGGGTCCCATAAATCACCCAACCGTAAGGAACGCAAAATCAAGGAACATAACACCGTATGACGGAAACTAGGCGGCAAGAGTGGAACAAAACACTAGGCATAAGGCCGAGCCTTCCACCCTTTACCAAGTATATAGATGTATCAATCATAGCAGATATATTTATATATTGTGATATCCCCAACAAGTAAACATGTTCCAAAGAGGAACAACATCTCCATGTTCCAACAAGGAACAAACCTCAGCTTCACCTGCAACTAACAACGCTATAAGAGGGCTGAGCAAAGCGGTAACATAGCCAATCAACGGTTTGCTAGGAAAGGATGGTTAGGGCTGACATGGCAATATGGGTGGCATGATATAGCAAGTGGTAGGCATCGCAGCATAGGCATAGCAAAAGAGCGAGCAACTAGCATAGCAAAGATAGAAGTGATTTCGAGGGTATGATCATCTTGCCTGCAATGTTCTCAGAGTTGTCGAAAGCTTGATCCTCGAAAACGTTCTCAACAGGTTCCTCGTTCACGTACTCGTCTCCCGGCTCTACCCAAAACAACAACACAAACAAGGAACCATAGTAAATCACGGTGCAATGCACAATCAACATGATGCAAAACAAGACATGAATATGCGGGATGTGATATGCAAAGCGTAAAAGCGCCCGAAGGTAATGGAAAACTAGGCATCATCTTGGCAAACCAAGCATGCCATCGAAAGATGAGATGATTTCGTTAGAAATCGATATAGAGATCACCGAATCGGATGCACGGGTTGGATATGGCGGCAAAACAAGAATGGTGAGAAACCTACTTAACAAAGATGATGAACAAAGCCATGCACGTATGCAAACTACCTCATAGCATAACGCAAATAAATATGCCCAATGAAAAACAACACATAAACATGATGCAAAAAGGCATGATCATAAACTTGCCCAAATGCAGAAAATAATGCCACCACTGAGTTGGTGGGATTTTTCTACCCCAAAAACATATATAATATGTTAGGGTTACCGTAGAGAAATCATCACAAAAACACCAAGTCAAAACCTGCCTAAAATGGAAGTTAACAGAAATGGCAATTTCCAGATTTGGAAATGTCCAGAAATGGACTTGCCTAAAACAGACAAGGGAACAAACCAGAAATGGAAACGTGGGGTAAGGAAAAAAAAAATAAGAATGGGGGAGGGCGCTGAGAGTCTGACAGTCTGGCCCTACTGTCATAGAGACAGTGGCGAAGTGGTATAAAAAAGGGGGAAGAAATCCAGCCTCGGGGGGATTCGAACCCGGGTCTCCCCGTTGGAACCCTGTCCCTGCTACCACTGGGCTGGGCGGCGGCGACTGACAGAGGAAGGCCTCGGGCCCTTATCTACTGCTGCTGCAAAGGAGACGCACCGGAGGAAAGCGAAAAAAACAGAAATAAAAGGGGGGAGGCGCGCTTGGGGTTCGAACCCAGGTCGCCGCGGTGAGAGAGCGGGGGTCAAACCAGCTCGGCTAGGCTAGGGGAGTCGGTAGGATCAGGAACGCTAGCTTACTTGACCAACTACCAGGCCCTGATCTAAGAACAGAGGAGACGCGACGACTCCGGCGAGGCAACGGCGGCTACAGGGTGGCTCTGCACCTTGGACAAGACAGGCGCGCACGAGAGAACTCCACGGAATCAAGAAGGGACAAGCCGAAGGGAATCGTGGCATCCACGCCGCCACACTACTCAACCCAAAACTACACACACGCCGAGCACGCCGAGCGCGGCAAGGACACGGCCCGGACCCTACTCTATGGAGATCTAGCGACGACAGAAGGAGCAGGAGGAAGTAGATTATACCTCCTTACCCAAGGACAAGGAATCGGCGAGAGGGGATCCTGCGACGATGAGGTCGGGCACTGAACTTCGCCGGGAACCTGACCGAGAAGAAGACCGAAGCAGGGCGTCGACGAACTTGGCGATCCGGGCCCCCGTAGTCGACGTCGTGGACGAAGACGACGACGAGGAAGAAGATGGACACGGTACGGATGGTTGGGGTGGCCGGACAGCACGCCGGGCGACGAGGCGCTGCTCCCGGATGCGCCGGATGGAGCGGGCGGCGAACTTGGTGGTTCTCTTACTCGGCGGCGGCGAGAGGGAGAGGGAAACCCTAGGGTTCGCTTGACGAGGAGAGGGATAAGTAGGGGCTAGGGCGACGGGCGAGCTCACGCCCCTCGTGCTCGGGTCCCCATGGCGATGGCGAGAGGAGAGGAAAGGCGGTGAAAAGAATAGCACCGACGCTGCCAAAGGGGACCGGCGCCCACGTGGACGGGGGCTAGCGGGGGTACGCGCGGAGATGGGTGCGCGAAGGCAGGGAGAGGGAAACGTGCGGGCTGGCGCGCTCTCTCTCTGGGCCGCGGGGCTGAGGGGAGCTGGGCTGCTCGGAGTGGCCGGGGCCTGTGGGAAGGTTTAGCTGGCTGCCATCGCTGCTGCTGCCTCCTTTCTTTTTCCTTTTAAAATCAAAAGGAAGAGAAAAGAAAGAATGAAAAGAAATGAAAAGAGTTGGAGAGAAAGGAAAATATCCCCACACTCCTGGAATTTTCCACAATTTTAATAAATTGTAATGGGCATTTTAAAGGTAGAAAATAAGACAAGTTTGGAAATATTTCAAACTTGTGCCATTTTTGAACCTGACCATAACAACTTCAAATGAAGAGATATTTGGCGAGAGGTTTAATGCAAAGAGCAAGATTAGCAGGAGAAGATGAACATTAATTTAGAAAGGAAATATAAAGCACTTGAAAAGGAAAGAAGTAGAGGGAAGGAGGAGATGGTAATGCAAATAAGAATGGCACATGCAACAACATGACATGTGGGAGAACACCACAACCACATGATAAGAATGGAATGCAAGATGACAAGAGACACAAATGCAATATGGTAAAAGAGCAAAACAAAGAAAAAGAAAACCCACATAACCAAACAACATGAGGCCAAACATGACAAGAACCCACAAGACTTGGATGAGGTCAAATTGATATATTGCCCAAAAGGGGAAGTTTAAATCCAGGGTGTTACAGGTAAGGTAGGGGATCCACCTGCTCGGGCTCCGGTGGCGTGCTGGTGGGCATGAGTCCAGTCAAGCATTCCCATCTCGCAGCACGGCGTCGATCTCCTGAATTCACTTATCCTTTCGCCCATCGAACGAACGCAATCGGCGGCTCACTGGGGTGGGGCATCCTGTGCTTCTCCGAGAAATCTCTTTCGAAGTAGATCCGCAGGGATAGATTCAGCAGCTCCCAATCCACATGATCCTTGCACATCCGAGCATACCTACACGAGTGAGAGAACCGATTCGGTCCTTCCTCGGCTTCTTCCCTCCATTCACGTGTGCACTGGGTCTAGGAGAGAGCGTCGTCGCAGATCCGCATCGCACGCTCCCTCCATCTCCTCCCTCGAGTCTCCCGCAGCACTGCCGGCGCGACAGAGTTGAGCAGCTGGAGCATCCGCGGGAAGGCTTTGTAGACATGTGGGAGATGCATCTTGTACATCTGTCTGTCTTCCAGCCATTCCCCCGTGGATATGGCCGGCGACTCCATGGGGCGCGCGAACGAACTTGCTGAGGGGGGGCAGGCGCGCTCGGAGTCAGACCTCTGCGTTTTCTTCAAAAAAATACATAAATTGGGCTGCCAAAAATAAAACCTCGGATAGGAGGTCCATAGGCCGGTCGATACATGATGGCACTAAGAAAATACGAACAGGCCTATGGACCTCCCATCCGAGGTCGTGGGCTGCGCATGTTAAAAATGAAAGCCTAGACGGGGCAGCCCAAAACCACGTCCAACACTTGCCAAAACTCCGTCCCTCGTTTTCTCTGTGTTTCGCTTTTCGACATTGTGTGGGCATTTTAACTGCATCATATGAAGATGTGCTATGCATGAATGTTGATCAACATGATGTTAACTAGCTGGTAGTTCCATTTTCACCATGAATAAAACTTCCAACATGATGTTAACCCTGTTTGAAAAGGCCGTGTTAATATAAATGCTCGCCTCAAAAGTTGCGCTTATCTGAATCGAACTTGCGCTTATCTGGCTGAAACTTGCAGTTTTCTTCTCGAGAATGACATTGTGCACTTTTATACTCCTATGAAACTACATTTTTAAGTGCTAAAATATATCTCTAGAATTCATAAATACTTCATATGCTCAATACTGCAAATCTGAAATTCAAAAGACATTCATATCTGAAAGTACTCTCAAAATACACTACACAAAACACAATTCACAACCTGCAAATCTCGACAACCCTAAGCTCCTCCCGACAATTCACAGATGCCCGACTATTGGGCTGGGGGCAGCCCCTCCATTCTCGGCGCGAAAGCCACCTGTGAGACCATGTGAATGGCGAGGAGACGATGGCGGGAAGCATCGTCGTGCCAGCTGCTTTTCTCCTCTTGCGCTTGGGTTAGGTCGACGAAGACTCCACCGCTCGCTCCGCAGGACACCTCACAAACGGCACCTGAGATGCTCGATCCTTCAATCTCGGTGGATGCTCTATCTGGGATCGATACTCCCACCACCGCTCCCTC
Source organism: Aegilops longissima (assembly GCA_021605205.1). Lineage (NCBI taxonomy): Eukaryota > Viridiplantae > Streptophyta > Magnoliopsida > Poales > Poaceae > Aegilops > Aegilops longissima. Next base: position 595,835,400 of record CM038677.1, read on the forward strand.
ACGATTGATTCAGTGAATCTGTTTGCTCCATGGCCCGGAGGAGCAGCTCTATGTACCAGCGACACACCCCTCCGGAGTATCGCCGCTTTTCGCCTCATGCAGATATTTGGCCATGGATGTCGCCGCCGCCGCTAGTTGGTCCTTGTTGTCAAACCAAGACTATATCTCCAACATCCTAGCTAGCTTCACGTGGTCGCCGCGTCGGCGGCTGTCGGTGTCAAAACCGCGGATCTCGGTAGGGGGTCCCGAACTGTGCGCCTAGGCGGATGGTAACAGGAGACAAGGGACACGATGTTTTACCTGTGTTCGGGCCCTCTTGATGGAGGTAAAACCCTACGCCCTGCTCGATTGATATTGATATTGTGGATGTTTACAAGAGTGGATCTACCACGAGATCAAGGAGGCTAAACCCTAGAAGCTAGCCTATGGTATGATTGTAAGGGTTGTTGTGATTCTAGTCCTACGGACTAAAGCCATCCGGTTTATGTAGACACCGGAGAGGGCTAGGGTTACATAGAGTCGGTTACAATGGTTGGAAATCTACATATCCGTATCGCCAAGCTTGCCTTCCACGCCAAGGAAAGTCCCATCCGGACACGGGAGAAGTCTTCAATCTTGTATCTTCATAGTCTTGGAGTCCGGTCGATGATGATAGTCCGCAAATGATAGTTCGGCCGATGATGGTAGTCCGCTATCCGGACACCCCTAATCCAGACTCCTCGAGTAGCCCCTGAACCAGGCTTCAATGACGATAAGTCCGGCGCAGATATTGCTTGGCATTGCAAGGCGGGTTCCTCCTCCATATGATAGAAGATTGTGAACACCAGGGATAGTGTCCGCTCGCAAAATAAATTCCACATTCCACCGTAGAGAATAATAATATATACACAAGTTCAATCTGCTGACGTTTTTTGTGGCATGACGTCACACCACTACCAAACCATTACTCGAATTGATTTTTACTTTACCACCTTAGCGCATTCAGCGAGGCGGTTTACTTGGCACGTCTTTGTCGAAGCAGAGATTGTGTTTCACCTTAATCCGGGATTCTCATTAATACGGACGTGGGTAACCCAACCGCGCCCGTTCGCCACGCCCCCTCTATCGAAGGCGAGTCCCAAACGGCCACGGAGACGGCTCTTGGTATTCTCCCTCTTTGTAACGGGACCAAGGCTCGTTTTTTTCCTTCAATCCTTCATCGAATCCTCTCCCGCCCAAGTTCCAGCACCTAGAGCTCCAGATTCGAAAGCCGCGGACTTCCAATGATGTCCGCTCCGACCTCCGTGGCGATGGATGCCCTCCTCCGTCACGGAGGAGGACGTGCTAAAGCTGCGGGAGGCCAAGTACTGTCTTACGAGATTTCGACATGTTGCTGCCAAGGGCAGGCCATCCCCACCCCCGAGCCCGGCGAGTATGTCGCCAGATCCCACCTCCGTCGGGGTTTAGGCTTCCGATGGATCCTTTTGTGAGAGGGCTCATGTTTTATTATGGGTTGGAATTCCACGATTTGGCTCCGAGTCCATCCTCCATATTTCCGCATTTATAGTCGTCTGCGAAGCCTTCCTCCGCGTCACCCTCACTTCGCCTGTGGTGGAGACCTTTAATGTGGCGCCAAGATGATCGGGGTCGCAAGCGGAGTGTGGCGGGCGGCCATAAGTAAGAGGTCGATGCCCGTGGCCACCGCTCCTTCCAAGAGGAGCTCGGCCTGTGGCAGCAAGAGTGGTTCTATATTACCATTCCGAGGGGCCGCAGACAAAAGCCGCCGCCCTTATTCCGCCGGGACCTCCACGACGGTTGATGTCGTGGGTCAACCAGGGCTCAACTGGGGCCGTCAAAGGACGTGCCCCTACCGCAGGGTCGGATTCGAGATCTCCAAACGAGGGAGATCGATATGGTGGTGGTGATGCAGGTTATGCCGATCAGCGCCTCCTGCCTCGCAAACGCCGCCTCTCCGCTATGGGAGTTCAATCCAGAGGTCCACGGATTCTTCAACACTTCATGGGTTTGACACCCCGAGATGTACAATTATTCTTCGGATCGCAAGAGGTGCGTCCGAATTGACCGAGGATGCTGGACTAAGCTGCAATCGCCCGGATACTCAAGTAAGTAGTTCCGAGTCCGGACATACCGTTTGTTTGCCTTTCGACGATTCGCCTTATGACCAATTTCCTTCTACACAGGAGTGGATAGCGGAAGCAAAATTGATACGGTGTCCAGCCTCCCTCCCCGAGACCGCGCCGGATTCCGTGCTGGTCCGGATGCTTGAGGTTGCGCCTTCAGAGGAAGACGAAGGGGAAAACAAGGAAGCTACTGCCTCGCCTAAGGAGGCTCTTGAAAGAGGGGGGATCGAGAATCCCTCCCACCAAGGGGAGAAGAGGACTGCCTCCGAGGACCTGGGGGCAAAAGCCCCTAAACAGGGGAAGAAATCTTCGCCAGAGGGTCCTGCGTCCGGGGAGGCCCCGGCCGCACAGTCTCCATTAATGAATCAGCCCTCCAACGAGCCGTAAGTAGAAAGAAAGGAGTTTTGTAATAAGGGACATCCCTATTTGTGCTTCGAGGATAACTAAAGTTTTACCTTGTAGTTCGGATCTCCGCCCTTCGCAGATGAGCTCGTCTTGAGGGGACCTTCGTCCGGAGATGATAGAGAGCGAGACGCCCATCCGGGTGCCGTCGGATAGGGCGGACGAGCCTGAAGTGTCGCCACGGAGGGAGCCCCGGGTTTGGCAAAGCCGGATAGTTCGGCGCCAAGCGGTGTACGGTCAAGGATCTGCTTGAGAAGGCGTCTATCTCGTAAGATCAGCACGCATTGATGAGCATGGTGATTGAAAGGATTTCGTCCCGCCAAGGCGGGTTACCGATGCCGTCGGGGAGTTTATGGCGGGGTTTGAGGTACGTAAAATGACACACCTTTTAACAGTTTTGCATATAGAATGCGCCTGTATAGATAGTAGCCCACGAGACTCGGTAGGTTGTCGAAATCGACAGCGTCGAGGATCAAAATCGCAGGTTTAAATTCCGTCGTGCGATGCAGGTGGCGGGTCGTTCGGGGGCCAGCCGGACTGATGGAGTTGCTGAACTAAAGCGGCAACTCGATGCTGCGGATGCGGACATCACGCTCACCAACAGGCAACTTGATGAGTCGCAAGGTAAGTGTTATTGCGCGGTCACTTGGTAAGGGAGCCGAAGCTGTCTCCTTACAACATGTGCGTGAAATGCAGATAGTGTCGCTGCCGTGGAGAGCCTTCGGGCCGAACTTGCTCAAGCCAAGGAGCAGGCCAGAAGGAGTAATCTGGCGGCCTCGAGGGCGGCCGAGGAGTTAGCGGCGAAAGGGCCGCCTGCTGCCGGAAGCAGGGAAGAGATAGCGAAATGGCCGTGAAGTTAAAAGATGCTACCGACCGCAATGAGGCTCTTGGGAAGGAGCGCTGGCGGGGCAAGAAGACCTGCGAAGGCCACCGCAGGTTAAGAATGCCCGCTCTGCAATGCGCGCTATGAAGGAAGAGTTGCGCCAGCCGAGATATTGTAGTCGGTAAGCCTTTTACGCTGCGCCAAGGTTTACGCACCCAAAATATGCTCAGCTGGGCCAACTGTGGGGTGAGAGGACCCTTATATGGACTTAGCAGCGAGTCTGCGGCGGATGCCGCAGTGCATTTTCGAAGCGGAAGGATCACAAGACGGAAGAGCTGTTTTGGTCTCAATTCCATAGTCCGGAGCGTTCACTTCCGCTGACCGACCGCTTGGCTGAGTGGGCTGAGCTAAATAGGTTGTCCGGGCTTGCTATGACGGATATAGTGACTCATATCCGGCCGGATAGGCCCCAGCCGAAGAGTTATTTTGGCTTATTGCAGCAATTTCTTGGGGCGGTGCCGCATATCAAAGCGATGAAGTGGTCGACCTGCATAGAGGGTGCGCGGATGGCGCCACCCGTGTGAAGACACATTGACAGAGATGGATGCCACGCTGTTGCGACCCGGGTTCGGATGATAACCGTTACCCGTCGAGTACTATTTTGGCGAAATCTGCGTGGTGCTCGTGTAATAGAGTCACAGTGCTCGAAAAATGTTACGTTCGAATGAACGTTTATATGATGTAAAACGATATTTATGATGTAAGCGCCTTTTATACTTGTGCGTTCAAGTAATAGAATATCTCCTATGCGGCCGTTCATGTATACGTGTGTATAACCTGAAAGATGGCAGTCGTCGGCTTCAGCCCCCACGCACAAGGTGCGGGGGTGTTCGCAAAAATAGCGCGTTTTCACACTTAATCCGACGTCTCGGTCCTGTAAAGGAGGTGGTAGCGTAGCAAACGAGGCAACCGGACTATAATGCTTTATCACTTTCACTTAGCCATGGAGTTCGAGGGTGGGGCTACGACATAGCCCCTGGGGGCACCGCGCTCTCCGAATTCGGGGCGCGTATGTGCCTGGCCGGGAAACGGCCCTTCGTCAAAGCGGAGGAATCCTAAACATTCCCAAGGTCGATCGAGTGGTTGACCAGTCTCTCGCTATATCATGACAGTCAGTTTTGGCTTTCTCTCGAGGTGCTCGCCCAGCCGAACTGGGGCACAATCGTAGTAGTTCTCCTAGAGCCACGTTAGCCGATGATACGGAACGTAAGGCAGCAAAACACAGGAGCCGGGCAAACCCAACATTTGACCAAAGACATGATTCGGAGCTGATGCATATAAGGCCTAACTCGAGACGCCAACACTCCCAAAGGTGTTCGGTCTTTATAATAGCGGGCAAAACAAAGCCCTAAGCCCCTTGTGTCCGTGCGTGCAGGTTCTTCTTCCGGCGCCGCCGATGCCAAAACGCCAGCTCCACTCTGGTTATAATGATAAACCAGGGGATTATAGCAACAAGAGACAGTAAGAAAGGTTTACGTAGGGTCTTAGTCTGAAAAGAGTCCTTGCAACGGGTCCATACTGCACGTCTGCGCCTGTGTCTCCGTTGTGCCGTATCCTGGACGGGTGTGCACGCTGTTCATCTGTAAAAAGAGAAGAACTTGGTTGGAAAGGAAATCGTGCGAGAAAGTGCATAAAAAATTGAAATATAGATTAAGGAAGCTGAGCCTATGCTAGCTCATTATGGCTTATATGTGCAAACCCTTGTGAAGGGATGTGCGGCTAGGTAGCCCCTAGCTTATTTATTCCGGACTCGTCCAGCCGTGTCCGGGGTCTCAAGCGACCTTTTAATAAAATGATGCCACGTGGACCGGGCATTTTAAGCGTAAGAGACGCGTAATGTGGTATTGCATTGAAGCGGACGAAAGCTTCCCGTCCCAGTGATGCTTGATAGCTACTCGTAAATGGGGCGACATGAAAGGTTAGCTTTTCTCGTCGGAAGTTGTCAGGTGACCCTGACACAACTTCTAGTAATAATGAAACTGTGCACCTGGCGTAAGGGCCTGGTGCCACTCCTTTGAAGGAAGTGCGGCTATGCCGAATTGTAGTAGGGTCTATCCCAACTTGCGGATTGTGTCCGGAAATAGCAGGTTCAAGTCACTGCCGCCGTCCATCAAAACCTGCGTTAATTGCAGTCCGTCTATTATGGGATCCAATATCAGGGCAGTCTATCCTGCGTTCCGGATACTTCTGGACTAATCCAGATGGTCGAAAGTGATTGGTTTTGACGTCCAATCTCGGTCCACTCGGGTGGATCCTGCGACACTTGTCTTAGCAAGTGCTGTGTTGGCTTTCCGTACTATCACGTGAAGCGAGTTTACTGTTTAGACTTCTTGTGGGAAAGTCTTTTGACTTCGTGCTTTCTGCTGGTGGGGTTCGTCATCGTCCTCGCTTGGCGCGAGTTCCCCTTGTGTCCGGCGTTGAGTCTGCCGGACTGTTTGAAAACCCAACAATTTCGTTGGTATGGTTTGCGTGCCTTCGGAGGTATCAGGATTTGACATATCCGATCTAAAATTTTGTTTAAATTTGATAGCTCGTCTCTGCTTTTCCTTAAGAGGCCGTGTTGTATTGTTTGGCCGAGCTTTTGAATCCGGCGTTGACCGCCGTGCCCTTTGGGCTTTTTTCTTTATTCGGCGCTGGTCTTTCTGCGCCGTATCGTCTGCTTCCATCTCTCGATCTCGGATCTACTCGGTCGCTGGTGCTGCATCTTGCTAGCCAGCTGTCTTCTCTAGCATAAAGCGCCATGAGGTTTGTTAGCGCGGCCATTGTTCTTGGCTTCTCTTGGCGAGGTGTCCGGCGAGCCATTCGTCTCGGATGTTGTATTTAAAAGCTGCTAGGGCTTCTGCGTCCGGACAATCGACTATTTGGTTCTTTTGGTAAGGAACCTGTTCCAAATTTACGCTACCGACTCTCGGGCTGTTGGGTTATATGACTCAGATCGTCAGATCCGGAGGGCGGACATAAGTCCCTTGAAAATTTGCTCTAAACGCGTCCTCAAGCTCTTCCCAACTTCCAACAGTATTTTCTCGGGAGGCTTTTGAGCCAATGCCGAGCTGGCCCTTTGAACTTCGAGGGTAGGTATTTTATGGCGTGGAGATCATCTCCTCTAGCCATGTGTATGTGTAGTATGTAATCTTCTATCCGCTCTCGGGTGCATTGTGCCGTCGTATGCCTCTATGTTTATGGGTTTGAACCCTGCTGGAAATTCATGATCCAGCACCTCATCGGTAAAACATAAGCGGGTGTGCTGGCGCCCATATTTGGGTGTGCCGCTGTCTTGAACACCTATCGTGGTGTGTTACTTCCTGGGGTCCTCTTTTTTTGGCCCGTAGATGGATCTAGTTGGGCCGTCCGTTTTCCCAGGATTATAATTCGGCTTGTGTGCAGCCCCGCTTGTCGCTTTGGGCCTGTCATCCGGCCGTCTATCCGACCAGGCGGCCTCTTTATTTTTTGACTGTGAAGGCTCTATGGCTTCCTCGTCAACTTCTGGCAGCAACTTGCGCTTCGGGTAGCTCTTAGTTTGATGCCCATTGCCATATTTGTCTGCCGTCTTGAATACTTTGCTCCACTTCATTCTGAGCGTGTCTTCTGCTGTTTTGAGCTTCCTTTTCGCCTTCTTCAAACTTCTTGCAGTGGCGACGAGTTTTTTGTGTATGTTCTTAAGCTCCGGTGTTGTTCCCGGACTATTGATTGCTCCGTGAAGGGGTTGATTATCCGACTCGTCTTGTTCGTCGTCCGCTGGTTTGCCCTGCTCTATCGCTGGGTCGTTAGGAAGGCTGCTTTGATCGGCGGGACTTAGGGCGGCGCTCTCGCCGCCGTTTTGGCTCTTTATCGGCGAGATTATCCTCTGCCGCGTCCGTTGTTCCTCTTTATCGCTTCCCTTTGGGGTGTCCACCATGTATATGTCGTATGACGAGGTGGTCTTCCAAAGGTCCTGTAGGCACCGGTTCTTAGTAGTCTCCGCATCATCGCTCATACCGCCGATGTCTTGGAGTCGTAGTTGAGTACGTCGGTTAAATCGCCGACGGTGACGACGGGTGGGTGGTGGGTGGGATCTGAATTTCTTCGTCGTCCGCATCCCAACCATCCTGGCCGTAGTTCGCCGAGGCTCTCCGGATAGTGAGAGATGCTTCATGAATTTATGATATCGCCAAGGGCGAAAAGCCGAAAGATGTCCGCGATGGTGAATTCCATGATCGGCGCCAATCGGATTCGACCGCGGGGCGCAGGAGGTTCGAGTCCGCAGAGTCCGCACCTCGAGTCATGAGCTTTATGCGGGACAAGGTAAGTGTTCGCTCCATCGCCGTGAAGTTGACGCTCGAGGCGGTGTCCAGCCATCCGTCCTCGATCCGAAGCGACCGCTCCGGACTATGGGTCCGAGCGGATTCGTGTCTTGACCTCAAAGGCGCTGTCCGTGGCAGAGTTAGGTCATGCCCATCGAGACAGCGCGCACGCTTTCGGCTGTGGCTCAGATCCATCGAGATCAAGTCCCCGCGATATCGGCCGTGAAGTTTAGGCTTCAAACCTGACCGACGACCAGGGCGAAGCTTCGATCTGCTCCAGATGGCTGCGAGTTGGCCCGCATCTGCGGCCGCCGAATCTGAAGATCTTTCCGGGAGAAAAGTCTCACCCAGACTGCGTCGTTGTTGATTGAAGAGGCCATCAAGCCTATCGGTAACGACACGAGGAACTCTCAATGAAAGCACCAATGTCGGTGTCAAAACCGGCGGATCTCGGTAGGGGGTCCCGAATGTGCGTCTAGGCGGATGGTAACAGAGACAAGGGACACGATGTTTTACCCAGGTTCGGGCCCTCTTGATGGAGGTAAAACCCTACGTCCTGCTCGATTGATATTGATATTGTGGATGTTTACAAGAGTGGATCTACCACGAGATCAAGGAGGCTAAACCCTAGAAGCTAGCCTATGGTATGATTGTAAGGGTTGTTGTGATTCTAGTCCTACGGACTAAAGCCATCCGGTTTATATAGACACCGGAGAGGGCAAGGGTTACATAGAGTCGGTTACAATGGTAGGAAATCTACATATCCGAATCGCCAAGCTTGCCTTCCACGCCAAGGAAAGTCCCATCCGGACACGGGGAGAAGTCTTCAATCTTGTATCTTCATAGTCTTGGAGTCCGGTCGATGATGATAGTCCGGCAAATGATAGTTCGGCTGATGATGGTAGTCCAGCTATCCGGACACCCCCTAATCGAGGACTCCCTCAGCGGCTCACTGGGGTGGGGCATCCTGTGCTTCTCCGAGAAATCTCTTTCGAAGTAGATCCGCAGGGATAGATTCAGCAGCTCCCAATCCACATGATCCTTGCACATCTGAGCATACCTGCACGAGTGTGAGAACGGATTCGGTCCCTCCTAGGCTTCTTCCCTCCATTCGCGTGTGCATTGGGTCTAGGAGAGAGCGTCTCCAGCAGATCCGCATCGCCCGCTCCCTCCATCTCCTCCCTCGAGTCTCCCGCAGCACTGCCGGCGCGACAGAGTTGAGCGGCTGGAGCATCCGCGGGAAGGCTTTGTAGACATGTGGGAGATGCATCTTGTACATCTGCCTGTCTTCCAGCCATTCCCCCGTGGATATGGCCGGCGACTCCATGGGGCGCGCGAACGAACTTGCTGAGGGGGGGGGGGGGCAGGCGCGCCCGAAGTCAGACCTCTGCGTTTTCTTCAAAAAAGTACATAAATTGGGCTGACAAAAATAAAACCTCGGATGGGAGGTCCATAGGCCGGTCGATACATGATGGCACTAAGAAAATACAAACAGGCCTATGGACCTCCCATCCGAAGTCGTGGGCTGCGCATGTTAAAAATGAAAGCCTAGACGGGGCAGCCCAAAACCACGTCCAACACTTGCCAAAACTTCATCCCTCATTTTCTCTCGTGTTTCGACACTTCGACATTGTGTGGGCATTTTGACCTGCATCATATGAAGATGTGCTATGCATGAATGTTGATCAACATGATGTTAATCGGCTGGTAGTTCCATTTTCACCATGAATAAAACTTCCAACATGATGTTAACCCTGGTTGAAAAGGCCGTGTTAATATAAATGCTCGCCTCACGAAAGTTGCGCTTATCTGAAACTGAACTTGCGCTTATCTCAAACTGGCTGAAACTTGCAGTTTTCTTCTCGAGAATGACATTGTCTGCACTTCTATACTCCTATGAAACTACATTTTTTAAGTGCTAAAAATATATCTCTAGAATTCATAAAATACTTCATATGCTCAATACTGCAAATCTGAAATTCAAAAGACATTCATATCTGAAAGTACTCTCAAAATACACTACACAAAACACAATTCACAACCTGCAAATACTGACAACCCTAAGCTCCTCCTGACAATTCACAACATGCCCGACTATTGGGCTGGGGGGGGCAGCCCCCTCCAATTCCTCGGCGGCAGAAAGCCGCCCCGTGAGACGATGTGAATGGCGAGGGAGACGATGGCGGGGAAGCGTCGTCAGGCCAACTGCTTTTCTCCTCTTGCAGTTGGGTTCGGTCGACGAAGACTCCACCGGCTCGCTCTGGCAGGACACCCTCACAAACGGCACCCTGTAGATGCTCGATCCTTCAATCTCTGGTGGATGCTCCATCTGGGATCGATACTCCCACCACCGCTCCCTCACGATCGGATTCAGTGAATCTGTTTGCTCCATGGCCTAGAGGAGCAGCTCTATGTACCCCGGCGCGACTGCCTCCGGGAGTATCGCCGGCTTTTCGCTCTGTTGCAGATATTTGGCCATGGATGTCGCCGTCGCCGCTAGTTGGTCCTTGTTGTCAAACCAAGACTATGTCTCCAACATCCTAGCTAGCTTCACAGGGTCGCCGTCGGCGATCCTCACGTATCGGTTGTACTCCTCCATCGATCTACTTCTCCACAGCACCTTCACTCGCCGGTGGTGGTTTTTGAATGGAAGAGGAGAGGAGCAGCGCTGGTTTTGGATTAGAACGGGAGAGGAGCGATGCTGGTTTTGGACTGGAACATGAGAGGAGGGGCGGTGGTTTTGAAATGGAAGAGGAGAGGAGCGGCGCTGCATTTAGATTGGAACAGGAGAGGAGCGGCGGTGGTTTAAGAGGAGAAGAGTGGAAGAGCGGCGCTGGTCTTGGAAGTATTTTTTTGTTGTTTTCCGTATTTTGGGTCAAAGTTTGACCACGTACTGAATTTGACAAGCAAAATGTGAATGCATGTCACCAAAAATTGTATCGTTTGGTTCGTATCTGAATGACTTTCCAATTATATTATTTTTGCAACGTATAACATATATTTTATGTGCGAAAATCATGGTCAATTATGACCCAGAATAAAAGGGAGACTAGCTAATGTGGGGTCGCTTTATTAATTGAAGGGTAAATTGATTTTGATTTTGATCCAGTCACAGCGTGCTGGCCCTCTCGTCCAATCCTAAATCGCTGCCGCACGCTCCTCTCCCTCTTCTCCATTGCAAAACCACCTCCTCTCCTCTCCATATCTCCATTCCAAAACCACCGTCTCGCCTCTCCTTCTTGGCCTCTTCTGATCTTCTCCATTGCAAAACCACCTCCTCTCCTCTCCATCATCTCCATTCCAAAACCACCATCTCTTCTCTCCCTCTTCTCTATTGCAAGACCACCGTCTATCCTCCGTTTTCTAGACACTTTGCTCCATGGCGCGGGCGCAATCCATGGATACAAAATTAGTATATTGTATACTATTTAAAAGTCGAGGGCGGGCTTTTCCTCTGTGTAGGCAGCGGGCAGTTCCGCCTAGTCGGTTCGACAGAGACGAGAAGACGAGGGAGTAGGCTGCTGCAAACGTGGGGCTGTGTGATTTGACAATGAAGTTATCACTGGACAGGTGGGGCCCGTGATTTGACTTGCCATTATCATTTTAATCTGGGCCACGACCGGCGTGAGTCTCCCGATTCTGACCACCTCCATACAGGTGCCTCTCCCAATGCTCCACCATGTATTAGAGGCTGGCTCTTGCATGAGAGCCCAATTCTCCACTTTTTCCTTGCCTCTCTTTCCTCCACATATGCAAAAATGCCATGTAAAGCGCACTATTATACTTACTTTTACTTGCTCCTACAGGTGCTTAAGCTTGCCACATAGGCATAAAGTCTGATGTGGCAAGTTAATCAAAAAAATACACTTATAGCCGACCTTGTTGTAGTATGAGTGACTAAGTGATGACTATGTATGACATGCCAACATCAGATAGCCTAATGCACTGTGTTAAATCTCCAAGGGCGCGACCGCGCGAGCGACGCGACGGTCGTCGTAGGCGCGACCATGATACGGGCTGCTGGCAGCCCTTGGATCTGAGATCAAACGGTCGCATGCTAAGTTGCTGAAATTTTGTAGAATAACCCTCCAGGATAGGATATTCACCCATAGGTCTAGAATCACGCCATGCAACCGTTCGATCTCAGATCCAAGGGCTCTCGGAAGCCCGTATCATGGGAGAATGGAAAGCCACTACCCTGCCGTTCGCACGCTGGCAGTTCGCTCCTACTCGTCCCCGCACGTCCTTCAATACTACGGCGGTTCGCTCCTAGTCGTCCCGTCCATTCACATTACGGCAGTTCCACTAATCCTAACCCTCCTCCCAAATCCATGGCGTCCCAAATCTCCATGATCGGCGGTGAGTACAAGGTTAGAACCATCACCGGCGATGAGTTCGACGTCATCTACACCCGTTCTTCCGCGACGGTGAAAGGATGCCGTTCTCGCTTCAGATGCATGTTCGAAGACTCAGATGATGAGTGGGTCGCTGGGCTAGATGTTGAGTACACCACAGTCCTGGGACGACAGAAGGATCTAAAGGACGAAGAGAGGAAGAAGCCCGCCGTGATCTAGGTTTGCGTGCATGACTTATGCTTGGTCTACCACATATGCCATGCCGACGTTGAGTGCCAGGATTTTAAGGACTTCCTCGAGAGCAACCTAGTCAAATTCGTTACTATAGACTTTGGTAACGACAAAGAAGTCCTGCGTCGGAAAGGCCTCATTGTAGGTAACACCTTCGACCTCCAGAAGAATCGGTTGGAGTCCTCTCGTCAGCCTTCAATGCTGACCCTGGCAGGAGCCATGGTTCATCCTTCATACAGTAAACTGGAGAAACCTCATTACACGTTTCATCGTCATGCATGGCAGCGGAATGTACTAGATATAGACCACATCCACTACGCTGCAATGGATGGCTACCTTTGCTTCAATATCTACAAGGGTTGGATGAAGAGCAACAACCAAGTGTGCGGTTCAAGCAAAGAAGTATCGCCCAAGAGGAAGAGGGACAAGGACGAAGTCGAGGACGTGGACAAGGACTCCGAGTAAGGTGGCAGTGTCGTTGCTCATGGTGGTTCTAATGCAATGTCTACCGGAATAGTTGCAAAGTTTAATTTCATGTGTGCTTAATTTAATTTGAGGGGTGTGTTGTGTTGAGCCCTCGGCAGAACTATGTTATGTTTCTTCTCGTTACTTTAACTCTTCTGTACATACATACTAGTATTTCTTACATTGGCACCAGCCTATGCAAGCTTCACCTCATCCTGCGAGCCACCGCGCCCGTGGGCGGGGGAGACGGTGTATTAAGCAAGCTTCTCCTCGTTCTGCGAGTTGACGGGACACATCATTTTTAATAGTACTATATGCATAATTTGGCGATGAGCGCTCTCTATATGTACCACATTTTTTTATTTCAAGTTTTGCTCCATGGCGCAATCCATCTATACTACTGTTGTACAAAAGTATACATTTTTTAAAAGGCTAGAGGGCGGGGCAGTCTAGCTTGGTCGGTTTCACGAGAGGCGAGGGCCTTTGTGATTTGACGGCTCATTACTGTTGGAAGGCGGGGCCTTGTGATTTGACTGCTCGTATAAATGCGCCGACCTGATCGAGGAGGAGCAAAGAACCGTGCGGTATACTCAAGTTTTCCAATCGGAGTAGTATCTGCGACGGAGGAGCACTAAACACGGCAGCCCAGTGCCATATGGCGATAAAAATGATCTAATTTGCTAGTCATCTCATTGTTAGCATTGTTCTATTCATTCCCTAAAAAACCATTGTTCTATTCATGCCTCGCAGAGAACGTGACATGTGCGACGAAACACCCGAAGCAAAAGATGAAACACAGGAGCAAAAGAAGATGAAAGAGTATCACCCCAAATGATCTAATTCACCGCGGAGTCGTAACTGTTTCTTCATCGCCTCCACGACCTCCATTTCCTTGCGCGTCTCCTCCGCCATCTTCATCATTGTGCCCATGACGCGGGATTTCTCAACGCGAGCCTTCATCATCTGTTCCACGGCCGCATTACGTACCTTGACAGCAGCCGGGTGCTCGATGCGGAGCTTCGCCAACTCCTCCTTCTGTTCCATGACGAGGGCCTGCAATATCTTCATCGAGGAACTACTATTCTCATGCAGCTTCTTCCAGCCGGCGTTCTTCTCCTTCAATAGGTCGATCTCGTGGCAGAGGTTCACATTGTCCTCCCGAAGTCGTAGGATTTCGCCACTCGCCTTCTTCTCCGAGGCAATGCTCTTCTTCAGCAACATCACCAAGCCGGCGGTCAACTCCCCCTGCTGATTGAGCTCAGCGGGCATGTCGTCGAGGCTCTCCTTCAGCAACTCCATCAAGCCTTGGATGAACTGCTTATTGAGCTGATCGGGCATGCCGTCGAGGGATAACGACTCCAGCTCCGCCGGCTCGGCATATTTGCCTCCGCGGCTAGGGCGCTCCTGGGAGCCATCGCCTGCCCGTGAGAGATCTTTCGAGGTCTCGGCGAGGCAGCGAGCCCTCTTTTTTTCCCGTAGCCTTGGTTTCCGCTCCCTTGTTACGAGTAGTTCATTACCTAGAGCTCTGCTCACCGGCCATGGCAACGACGGACAAAGAAGAAGCACTTATGAGGAGGAAAGGTAGAGTAATTTTCTGTTAGGTAGTTCCCCTTTTTATAACCTAAGTACTAGCACTAGTACTAATACCTGCATAGTGGGAACACGTTCAGGTTTGGTACGTACTAGTAGGTGTGAGCAGGCTTTCGAATGTGATGGGAAGAAGGTAAAGATTAATTGATGGTTTTGGTTTCGAGGCCGAAACGGCTCCCGATGAGTTTACCGGAACATAAATTTCAAGTACTACACTGCTCAAATGCGTAAATATTATGTTACTGTCAAAAATTGGCACAAAATACGAAGGAGACCAATGGAACTACTACTAGCAAGTAGCAACTCACGATTTAACTACTCGCATGCGCCCAGTGGAGTAATAATGTCTTTCTTCCGCCCTCACGTCCACTCAATTTGCATGCGCTGTATTAATTGACCATCAATGAAGTGAACGACTTTACACACGTCAAATTATCACATGGGGTGGATCTTGGTACAAAATTGCGTCCGCCCGTGTACCCGCGTGTGAGTGCGAGGGAATGAGTGTGTGTGTGGCGTGCATGCACATCTTCGCTTCGTGCATGTACCGCCAGTATGGCTCAGGGAGGACGAGTACATTCTTCTGGAACCAGCAGCACGTCACTGTGATCAATCCACGCAAGGAGGTCGCGACAACACCTCCACATGTGCCACGTGGCTTCATGAACTGTAAGAGACACACTGTGTAGCGTGCCATTGGTATTCTAATTTACGTGTTTTGCACATACTCGAAGTACTAGTAAGGTACACGTGCATTGCACGCATCAGATTTTGCAACCAAATTATGAATAAATACCACACTATAGCATGTAAGCTCTGAGTCATATATGGCTAATGTAGCCCTTCGTTTAATTCTTATAGTTCATCTCATTCAAAATCAATTAGTTTTTTATAAAAAAGCTAAGAACGCGGGAGTAGGAAAAACATGGGATTATAGTGGAATGTCATCTTGAATCCTACAGGATTGTACGAGTGTTTGATTGTGCATAGAAAAAACACAGAATTCTTTCAAAGAGGTTTGAGTCGATGGGATGTTTCCTATGAAATCTAGTGCAAATGAATCATATGGAAAAATTCCTATGGTTTACAATCCTACGAATCACACAACCAAGATAGGAAAAAATCCTAATGATTAGAATCCTCCAAAATTCCTTTGAGAATACTTTGAATCAAAGAAGCCCTTAATCTATTTTATGATTCATGGAATTGTGTGTTGTAAATCAGAAAGTAAAAACAAACAATGGCAATTCAACTAGAAAAAAGGTTTGGGCAGTTATGATACGGAAGATTCTAGAACAAAAGAGAACTATTGTTGTTTTGAGGTTTGTGCATTATGCTTAAGTTCAACCATGGAGTCTGCTAGATTGTACATGTGGCAAAATCCGGTGGGGGGCTAGAAGATGGTGTGAGGGGCCGAGTGGAGGGAGACTATGAAGGAATGCACAAGTGCGAGATTGATATTTAGAGAGAGGGGGCGAACACGTGCGCTGTTGCGCGCAGTGGCACAGCCATGAAAAATAAATGAGCTAGGGGGCCAAGCATTGCTAACCCTTTACGAGGAGGGTCAATTCATGAACTTAAACCATTTTTAGCAGCAATTGTCTAATGATCACATTCATATTAGCCTCGATATATGGTGATGTTAGGGTGGAGGGGGGCAGGGCCCTTACTGCCCCCTGTCTTCGCCATTGTGCACGCGTCTGAGAGATGAAGCGGAAGGCATGGATGATGAGAGGGGGACGTTGGATATATAATTAATGTGGGTGTATTAGCTATATATGTTAATCCTATATAGAGAGGTATAGATTGATCGATGTGGATGTGGGAACGAGGGTGAGACCTCACTGGATATATTGATTGATCGGTTTGTTCGGAAAACTATGAAAGACCTAGCTATATACACACATACATAGAGGGACATCCATCGTTGCGCATGCACGTGTGAGAGATAAAGAATGCCCGATATGGTGGAGAGGGGGATGTGTGTGGGTGTGTGCCTTCATGGGAGACCGACCTGAAGAAAAAGATTGCATGTGTGCGATGGATAATGCTGACTGGTAGTGTGTGTGCATGGATGCACGAGAGAAAGTTAGTGGTACAATTATAAAGAGAAGACTATTGTGTGGATGTAAAAGAATAGCTGAATAGGTGAGGTCATAATCAATGTAAAGTTGAATTCAAATATTTGAATAAGAGATCCTTATGTTTGAAACCCATGCATGCATGAATATAACGGAGATCTGCATGGTGTGGTTCGGAAACGAGCATGTTGTAATGTATACACATTGAACAAGGTCAAACTGATTTGAATTTGAGATACCGATGGCAGACATCATTTGGCCACGTCGCATCCATGCATGGACACACTATTCTAATTGGAGATGATGGGTGGCTTTCGCATCACATATCTATATCTATACCCCTATATATATTATATTTTATATTTTTTTATATTGTGTGCGGGTAACTTTAACTTTGAAAGATGGTTGTTGGATGAGGCGAATCCGATGGTCCAAAGATGGCAAATCTGAGCACTACTGGCCGTTGGATATCATCTAGATTCCACCAGATTTCGCCACATGTATAATCTAGAAGACTCCATGGTTGAACTTAAGCATAATGCACAAACATCAAAACACAAGCACTTCTTATTTGTTCTAGAATCTTCCGTATCAGAATTGCCCAAATGTTTTTCTACATGATTTGCCATTATCCGTTTTTACTTTATGTCTTACGACGCACAATTCCATGAATCTTAAAATAGATTAGCTTTCTTATAGAACCAGATGATTTTGAATGAAATGAACTATAAGAATTAAATGAACATCTACATCATGCATATATGACTCAAAGCTTGCATGCTATAATGTGGTATTTATTCATAATTTGGTTGCCAAATCTCATGCGTGCAATGCACGTGTACCTTACTCTAGTCTAAATGGTGTTTGTGTGTGTGTTGTGCGTGTTGAGGTGCAAATTGTCCTTTTTTTTGGGTACACGTTAAGCTTGTTCTTCTGAAATTTCAAGCCGCGCCTTGTTATGCCGAAAATTCAAGCTAGCGTCTCTGTCTATCGTGCTGCGAAACTCCCGACTCTTCAACCCGCGCCTTGTTAGCCCGAAATATTTAAGATATATCTTTGTCTCGTTGTGCTCTGATAACTCCCTCCATCTCAACCCGCGCCTTGCTATTCCGAAATTACAACGCGCGTGAAAACTCCCACCTCCTGTGAAATCCCTACACGCGAAATGCCCGTGGTACCCCTGAACCGAAAGAACCGCCTCAAATCGGTGGGGTACTTTTGTAACTTACCCCACATTTCGGACAAGCGCGTCTCTAAGCCATGGTTCCCCACTACCATCCCATCCGCCCACCCATTCGTACACCGAGGCCGCAAAAACCCGTGATGAAACCCCACACCCTGCTCCGTCCGCCACCTAGCCGGAGCCTCTTCCCCGACGACGTCATCCACAACAACACCTCGACGTCCCTCATCCACTGTACCGGATGAGGATCCGTCGTCAATCTCATCGTCCCGCCGGTTCAGCCACCCCGTCCTCCACCTCCAAGGAGCTGCCCCGACGTTCCCCTCGTCATTCGCGCCACCTCCATTCCCACACCACCGTCTTCACCTGCACCACCGAAAGAGCATCATCATCACCGTTTCCTCGGATGAAGCTGCGGCCTAATCGGCGCCACCAAAGAGGTTGTACAATAATCACCGCATTTTCTTCTTGATTCGATCTCACGGTGCTGCCGGCGCTCGGTCCCGAGCCGACACGGCGCGGCTCCATCCACGGCGGCGTCACCGGCCACTTCCTCCACGGCGTCGCTCCCTCGGCGGCGACGTCAACATCAGTAGGAGCTGCTGCTGCTTTAGCTCTCGCTTGCGCTGCTGTTCTTTCTATTGCTCTTGCTCGCGCTGCTGCTCTCGCTCTTGCTCTTGCTTGCGATGGTGCTCCGATTTAGCTACACTTCAGTCGACTGAATCGACTTTTGGGTCAGTCAAATTTCAGGGGGTGGGGGGGGGGGCTCGCCGGGGTGAAGGAAGAACCAGCCGCAGCGGGGAGGGGGGCTCGCCGGAGAGGTACCCCACTATCTATCTTAGGGTTCAGGATGGGGCGGTGGTCGCTGGCGGTGGCGGAGCGTTGGCGGCGGTGGCGTGGGGATCGCCGGAGAAAAAGCTCGGCACGGGGGCCTAGAGGGATGGCGGGCGGCGGACCGGCGATGGGGAGTGTTTTCTGGGCGGGCGGGGTGGCGCACCGCCGCCATGGGCGGCGGGGGCTGCTGTTTGGCAGTGGTGGTGGCGGCTCAGGGGGGTGGAGGTTGAAGATGAACCGCATGCCCTTGATTTCATATCCAACGGCTGCAAAATCGACTGACCAGAGATGAAAAAGTCATTCGACCGACGTGTAGCCTCACCTTGCTAGTGCGTTTAGTTTTGACAGCAAAATTCATTTTTGACAGCAAAATTCAGTTTCGACAGTTAAGTTCAGTTTCGACAGTTAAATTCAGTTTCGACAGTTAAGTTCAGAGATGAGCGGCTGATGTATTTAACATCTAGCACTTTGTGGTTATGTATTTTACGTCATGTATTGGAGATGCTATTAGAATTCCACTCAGGTTAACGTTGTTCGTTGTCTCTCTTGTCCTCCTTCAGCCTCGGCGTCGTACAACTCACCGGAGCTGCTCCAACGACGAAACCCTCCATCACAGCGGTGCAGTACCTCGGGCTCCATCATGCCTAAGATCTTCTTCCCCTCCTCCGACAGCCAAGTCAGTTGGAGCATCCTCACCGGCCAACCCAATCACGCTGAGATCGACATGGCTTCACCAAAGAGGTTGTACACTTGTTGCATCTCTTTTTTACTCTACATGTTATATATATTGTCCAGTGAGCACTCCTAGTAACGGGAAATACGATTATTTTATCCTACTATATGACAAGCAATGAGGTACCAGGCAAATTAGCTATCCGTGATGGACTCTCTTGTAAGCCATCATTATTTATCTCTGTGTGTTTGAGCTGTGCATTTGTCGATGGGCATGGGAGTTGAGCTAGTATGGCAGTGGCCTGGGTCCAAAGTAATAGAAGTAGCACAAAAACATTTTTTAGTGTAGGATTTTCCTTGCTCAAGCCTGCCTACTAGAATCGCCAGTGCTTGAAACGAAAAGTGAATGAGAAACATCGGAATTGGAAAGTTTCCTATGGTACTACTTTTCATGAATTTGGTGCAAAGGAATGGAGCAAAGGAAAACTATAGGATTTGTTCCTTTAGTGTCTCCTTGAAAGAAAAACCGTAGGAATTCTAATTTCCACTTCTCCTCCTTTTCATATTCCTATTCATCAAGCACACGACTAAGAGATAGTAGCATAATAGCATTATAACCGTACATTTTCTTGTGGTTTGACTTAATCTCACCATGCTTTTTGCATCCTGTGATCTTCCAATTGTTGTGAATCAAACATCCAGATTAGCGTAAATCCTGTGTTTTAAATTCTCTGTTTTGCACGTGCATTCCTATCCTATTCCTGTCTATTTCCTATCCTGCATTGTTAGAATCCTCAAATTCAAACAAGCCCTTACTCAATTACTTCATTACAGATATGTGTCAAAGAAAACCTTGTGTGGTTTGTCCTGCTCTGCGCGCAGTGTTCCACCCAGCTCAGCTGCTCCAATGACGGAAGGGTTCACCACAGCAGGATCCGCTCTCCAGACTGTCTTTCGCCGCCTCAGATCTTCTTCCCGCCACCGCAGCCACGATAACCGCATTACCATCATCAACTGAGCAGATGACCTTGAGGACTACACGGGTCCGCAAGAGAAGTCGCACTCTTCCGTGTCTGCTTACGTTATGCGTCACTTAACATGATGACATGCTACATTATCGTCATGTTCACCTATTAGACCCGAGTCAGGTCCAAACTAATGCTGAAACTTGAGTTTTTAAATGGTTGTGGGGTACATATTGGGGCAGCAATCAGTACTATCTGCTACTATCCGTTAATCTCCGTGTCTACTATGAGTTTCATGTTGGGTGCAAACAAACATTAAAGGAGCCATTATCTGTATTTTTAACTAAAGCTATTATCTGCACCGCTATCATTGGTTTTGGGTCTATCCACAGTTTGCTACCATCACTCTGGATTTGTGCATGCACTCCTTACATAATCTCACTATGTTTTATTCCTATGCATGCCGTTATTGTACACAATGGAACTGATCATGTAGAGCAAAAGAGACGAGCCTTGCATGGCAATAAAATTTCATGCAGACGTCATTCCATGGTGGGCGCAAAGCCAGCCCCCCTCCACCCATTTCGGATCGTAATCAAGAGGAAGATAATTGTATGAGGGGGATTCAGAAGGAGAAGACCACTCCTATTTACCCCATGAGGTCTTCGCTCTAACTTGGCATGTTGATGTTGGTAATATCATGCATATGGTGCCTTGCATTGCTTACTGTATACATTAAAGATGCCATCTGCTTAGTTTAGACATGCTTTGTGTCAATGCCATCTATTCAGTTTCTTTATCGTATATGTGAATCATGCAATGCCATCTTGTCTAGCCAGGCATCATATATGTGAATTTTGCAATGCCACCTGGTTAGCCACCATCTTATATGTGAATTATATCATGCCATCATTTTTTATTACGTGTTAAATTTGTCAACAATTTTAGTACATTCAATTACTCTTCCGTGCATCAGCCATTCAGCACGGTCATGGAAAAATCTGGAGTGGAAACAAGGTCTTGAGCGCATAATGCTATCTAACGAAGCGCATGTCTTGCTGGTTACCGATAGCTCCTCACAGGAGGATTCAGAGACAGATGACCAGTCATATCCCCGAGGTGCATGCCCTAACTTGGCGTGGTTATGTTGCTCATATCGTGTGTATGGTATCTTGCATTGCTATGTCATTTGCTTAGTTTAGACATGCTTTGTGTGAATGCCACCTGTTTAGTGTCTAATTACCATATATGTGAATTATGCAATGCCATCTTGTTGCAAGACATTATATATGTGAATTATGCAATGTTATCTTGTTGCAAGGAATTATGTATGTGAATTATGCAATGCCATGTTGTTTAGGCAAGCGTCATATATGTGAATTATATCATGCCGTCCTTTTTTGTATTTCTCATTGCTTTTGTCGACAATGTTTGTATATTCAACTGCTCTTCTGTGCATCAGCCATTTGAATTGGTGATGGAGAAATCTGGAGTGAAAACAAGGTCTTCAGAGCAGACAATGCTACTCTTTGAAGCGATATCTTGTTGGTTACTGAGATAGCTCTTGAGAGGAGGATTCAGAGGCGATGACCAGTCCTATTATCCCCGAGATGTATGCTCAAACTTGGCAGGGTTATATTACTCATATAATGCATATGTTGTATTGCAATGCTTAGTTTTTACATCATATACACAATATTGAATGCCATCTCCTTAGTTGACACATCATATATGCGATTGCCCTCTGCTCACTTCCTTAGTATATAAATCATATATTTGAATTATGTCATGCCATGATGTTTACATAGACAACATGTATCTGAATTATGGCATGCCAACCCATTTTCTAAAGACATAATATAGTTATATCATCTCATCCTGTTTACATAGTCATCATATTTTAAATTATGTCATTCTATCCGTGAATTATATCATGCCATCATGTTTCCATCGACGGCATGTTTGTGATTTATGGCATGCCAACCACTTTAATAGACACATCGTATAGTTATATCATGTCATCCTGTTTACATAGTCATCATATTTTGAAGTATGTCATTCTATCCTGTTTAGTTAGCCATCATACATGTGAAATTGTGTCATGCTATCCTGTTTAATTAGCCATCATATATGTGAAATTATGTCCTGCTATTCTGTTTGCTTAGACAACATAAATGTGAATTATTTCATGCCATGTTTTCTTCCCTACTATCCATTGCACTGTCTATCTTACAATGTCTCAGTACATTCAATTACTTTTCTTGTTTATTGGCCATTTCAATTGGAGGGAGTGATGGCAGTATCGTGGTGTAAAACACGGTCTTGAAAAAGATCGTGCTACACGTCGATGCAGATATAACCACGGTTGTACTTGCCCAAGAACCAGCCCCACCACACATAACCCACACTCATGCAGATTGTACCCCTACCCAGTTGGACAGAGAACCAGCTACACCCCTTCTAACCCCAACCCCAACAGATAGGCACCCAGTTCCCGTTGACACAGAACCGTCTCCACCACAGAGCACCCAAACACGCGCAGTTAGTAAGGCAACTGCAGTGCCCAAATCACGAGGACCACCACTCCGAACCCGAAGTCAATGCTTAAAGAAGAAGAAGAATTGTTCTCAGGTCAGGTTCCGTAGCTATGGTTCATACTACTTTGCTCTTGCATCACTGTATTTACTGATACCAACTAATTTCAAATTTGAAGGATGCAACTGAAACTCCAATGGCGCAAAAGGTATGTTTTAAACCTGTTTCTTCAATGTTTTTGGCTGTTTGCTGTTGTAACTTGCTCTATGTTGATTTCAATTTCAATTGAATAAAAAGTTATGTTCTGATGCCATGCACATTACAAGTGTTGTTATTGATGTGTAGTTTCCCACACTTATATTCTGTCTATGCTGCTTTGTCTTAAATAGATATGATTCAATGTATCTATCTTGATTTGGCAACATAAACTAGAATGATATAGACCATACAAAGGACCATACTACATAGATATATGTTTGTTTCATGTTGTTATCCTGTCCACCTTACTACTGAACTGGTTTACCAAAATGAGTTTCATATACTACATTGTAAACCTGAGATGTGTTTGTTTGTTTCTCTTTAGAACACAAATAAAATATTGGAGAAGAGTACCTGTTATGCAATGGTAAAGGAAGTAATGCAGATAAGGTTCAAGATAGTGAGACATCCTGTTGGTCTCCAAGAAAGCTGATAAAACTATATTGAAGACACCGAGACAACCCCAAAGTCCTGTCTTGATGTAGTGTTCGAAGTTCTCGGCTACCACTTCTTGGCACCAGCTCTTGAACTTGTTGCCTGAATCAGTTCAGCTTCTTGAGTCTCAACTTCAAGTTGAAAGACATCGATCGAGATGTTATCGACGAAGTCAAGGACCGAGGAAGTCCTGCAGAATTCAGATGCATACTTTCGGTGCAACAAAGAAGTTACCGGAGGACTTAAGCGCCAAACAAGAGAAAGTTAATAAGCTTGCTAAGCATCTTGCCAACATTATGGGTACCCAGGATATTGTTTCTTGAGCTCTTCTGAAGTGGTTTCAGTTCTGGACTTGTTTTGCTGCGACGTTTATATGCTGCTTTGTTCCCTATATTTGCACTTGGTGGCGAACTTTGATGCCCAAAGGATGTAATATGTAATAGCCGTGATAGCCTAGTGTAAGTTGCTTGCTTATTTATTTCCTTGTTGTCTTGTTTATTTGTTTGCTTGTAGTCATTGCAGTTCTTTTTCTGCGGTTTGCTAGTGGCTGCAATGACCTATTTTTTAAAACTAGGCCACAATAACCATGGGCTAATATTTACTGTAGTGACACTGGGCCTCCTACGGGCCGTAGAAATAGTGGGCCTTCTACGGGCCGTATAAACAGTGGGCCTTCTAAGGGTCGTAGAAACAGTGGGCCTTCTATGGGCGTAGAAACAATGGTCCTTCTACGGGCCGTATCATCAATGGGCCTTATAGGGGTCGTATGATCGATTGGCCAAACATGGGCCAAATAGACCGCATTCTGGCCATAAACGGGCTAGTGTTGGAATCTTCCGTTCATGGGCCGACCATAACGGGCCATCGTTAATAGGTCGTAATTGATGACGGTATGAAAACGGCCCAACGTATTAACGAACCACAAACGGGCCGACCGTAACCACGGGCTGAAATTGGCCCACAAGCAGAAAATGACATCAACGGGCCGTAAGTAAACGAATGCTGGAAAATAGCCCAAGAAAAAATGGGCTCTGAGAAGGCCGAAAGATAACATGGGCTCGAAACGGCCCAACGGACTAACGGGCCATTAATGGGTATAAAGTGATACACTGTTCTTTACGGGCCAGTTTCACCACGGGGCGTTAATGGGTGTAAAGTGATACACTGTTCATTACGGGCCAGTTTCACCACAGGCCGTTAATAGGCCAAGAGTTGCATAGGGCCTCATATGGGCCGAAAGACGTCATGGGCCAGACATGGGCCAAAAGTGAAAATGGGATGGAATCATATTGGATGGCCCAGATGACGCTACTGGGCCTAATTCGAATAGGGTGTAACGGGGCTTGGGTTAGCGGGCTGTAAATGGGCTATATGCGAACATGCCGTTAACAGGCTTTCCATGGGCCGGCCCGCCACCTTTTGACCAAGTCAAACAGGCCGGCCTTTTCACGGGAATGGGCCTCTGTTGGGCCGTGCCACGTGTCTTGTCCGACCAATAAGAATTTTACACGTGGAAATTTCCCATTGGTCGGGGCTGTTAACGGGTTATCGGATCCAAAACCCGACCCAATAGCTTAACGGCGTTCCATTACGGTGGATGCCACGTGTCGGTCACCCTTGACGAAAGCACTTCTGTGACGCGCGATTTATCGTCATGGAAGTGGACACTTCCGTGATGATAATTTTGGTAATGTCATGGAACACTTCTACGACAGCACAGGTATGACTATCTTGATTCTGTCATAAATTTGTCATGGATGTACATGCATGACAAAAAACGCGACCTACTATGACAAACACGTATCATCACGGAAGTGTATTTTTTTTGTAGTGCTTGTCCAAGATGCTCATTGCAACGAACTCATCCAACACATCACTTGAGGACAAGGTGTGGAAGTCCGACCTTTGATGAATGACGGAGGACATGGCTTTGTGGTAGGGCATCATTGCCTTGAGTAATTTGCGCTTGATCCAATTGTCATCCATGTCCTTACTTCCATGATCTCGGAGAGAGACCGCGAGTTTGGTTACTCTCCGATAAAGCTCACGAGGTTCTTCATCTTCTTTCATTGCAAACTCATCAGCTTCATCTTGCACCACTTCATAGTTGGAACGTTGAATGCTTGCGCTTCCCCGATAGAGGGAGACCACTTGGCGCCAAGCATCTTTGGCCAAGGAGTAGGGCCGGAGATGAGGAAGGTCTTCGGGTGGGATTGCTTCTTGGATGATGAAGAGTGCATTCTCATTGAATTGATCATCCACGGCTTCTCTAGGGGTGAAGTTGCTTCGGTCATGCGGATAAAAACCTTCTTCAATGATTCTCCAAAGGTTAGTGTTCACATGATTTAAATGACGCTTAAAACGATAGACCCAAGAATCAAAATCTACATTCTTCTCAATCTTGGGGGCCGGGTCGGCATGATTAAAATGAGTGGAAGGAATCGGTCCACCATAGACAAGTGGAGGTTCCACATAGGCAAAGATGCCGGTGCCATTTTTACCACTAGAAGAAGGACCTTTCTCGCTAGTAGCTTCCCCCTTGTCGGAGGTAGCATCCGTCACCTTGTTAGCGGGATCATCCACTTTCAAAGGTGCGCTGGAAAGTTCAAGTCCTTCTAGAAATTTATTAAACATGCTCTCGACCTCGGTCGTCATGGAGGTTTTCAATGTGTCCAACGCCACATTGAATTCCTCACGTGAGATCGAGGTACCCCCATCTCCCGTAGACGATATCGGATTCGCACCGAAGTGCTCCTCCACATCGTCTACGACATCAACCATACTCTTTGGATGGTAAAGTCCTTAATAAAGAGACAAGGCTCTGATACCAATTAAAAGGATCGATATAGTTGACTAGAGGGGGGCTGAATAGGCAACTAACAATTTTTAGCTTTTCTTAACCAAATTAAGCTTTGCATCAAAGTAGATTGTCTAGATATGCAGCTAGGTGGACAACCTATATGATGCAACAACCAAAAGCACACAAGCAAGCAAGGATATAACACAAATAAGCTTGCACAAGTAAAGGGATGAGATAACCAAGAGTGGAGCCGGTGGAGACGAGGATGTGTTACCGAAGTTCCTTCCTTTTGAGGGGAAGTACGTCTCCGTTAGAGCGGTGTGGAGGCACAATGCTTCCCAAGAAGCCACTAGGGCCACCGTATTCTCCTCACGCCCTCACACAATGCGAGTTGCCGAGATTCCACTATTGGTGCCCTTGAAGGCGGCGACCGGACCTTTACAAACAAGGTTGGGGCAATCTCCACAACTTAATTGGAGGCTCCCAACGACACCACGAATCTTCGTCACAATGGACTATGGCTCCACGGTGACCTCAACCGTCTAGGGTGCTCAAACACCCAAGAGTAACAAGATCTGCTAGGGATTAGTGGGGGGAATCAAATTTCTCTTGGTGGAAGTGTAGATCGGGGCCTTCTCAACCAATACCGAGCAAATGAACAAGTTTGATTGGCTAGGGAGAGAGATAGGGCGAAAATGGAGCTTGGAGCAACATTGGAGCTTTTGGGGGAAGAGGTGAATCAACTTTGGGGAATAAGACCTCCTTATATAGTGGGGGGAACAATCCGACCGTTACCCCCCAAACAGCCCCGCAGAGGGCAGTACTACCGCGGGAGGCAGCGGTACTACCGTTGGGCTCAGTGGTGCCACCGCACCCGGGCGGTACTACCATGCATCTGAAGGCGAGGGGAAGGGACCCGAGCGGCATCTTGCCCGCGGAGGTAGGGCAGTACTGCCGCTCATGAGCGGTACTGCCGCTCTACTGCCGCTGCAAAGTACCACAGAATACAACACGGGAAATGACCCCTCGAATCGACGCGGCAGGGGCTAGGTACCGCAGCGGTACTACAGCTGAGGGTCCACCGGCGGTACTACCGCTGCACAGCAGTACTGCCGCGTGTGACCCCTAAGCGGTACTACAGCTGGGACCAGACAAAGCCCAAAGGAGGAGGGAAGATCTCTGCATTGAAGCAGAAGGGCTCAGAGGGTGAGAAGCGGATGTGTACGTGTTGATTCCACCCTAGCCTTACCAAAGCGGACCCCCTCTTGATAGTACGGTGCCCTCTACGCAACTAGTCCACCGAAAAAGAAACGAAAGAGCTACACCATCTTGAATGACACTCCGAGGGGAAGAAATCGTCTCGTGCCAAAGATGGACCTCTGAAAAGCTCAAGGCACACGATTAGTCCGCAAACATGTTTTCATCAATCACCAAAACCACCTCGAGAGAGATATGCCTTAACAACCGCCATTGGCATAACCCAGCCCCTCCTGGGCGGGTCATATCCGATAGTCATATCCCCAACATTAGGCCCCAGGTTGATTTGAACTTGTTCATGTCAATCTTCAACACTTCCGGGTTATCCGTAACCCGCCATGATGTCATCTCCTGAAATTGCGGCGACCCGCCGTGACGTCACCTGTTATTAATATCACATACATCCCAAATCTTAATAAATCTTTTCCTTTACCGAACCTCCGAAAATCGAGGCGTCCGCGCAATCACATATCCATTTCCTTGTCTTCTTGATTCCGCACGTGACACTTATCCTTCCAGCCTTATAAATAGGTCCAAGGGTCCTCTTTTTCATTCTCCCCCTTTTGCCTCTCGCCTTCTTCTTTCTCGTCACAATGTTCCAGCGCGCCCGAGCTCCGCCGCCGTCGACCTTCACCTACTGCTTCTACTCCGGCCGCTGCATCAACATGAACGGACCAGAACATCGCGGCACTCCTCTGCTGTTTCATCAATGTCGGTAAGCCATCATTTTCCCTCTTTAACAGATCTGTCTTAGGGTTTCCCTGTTCGTCGGTGTTCATCACCGTTCCTCTTTCTCTTTCTTAGATTGCATAGTGTTGATCTGAAAAACGACCCCAATCTTGTGCGGTAGAAGTTTAGCACTTAGTTTTAATATCAGAATATATCCTCATTGCAATAGATCTCATCTGGGCATCCCCACTTTTCTGCTGCCGCCACTTTAGGTTTAGATTTTTATTTCATTTTTCTGAACAGCTGCGGATCCAATCTGATAGCTTCAATCCGTGAAACCTGTTTGTCCCAACACTTAGTAAAATTTGCTCTTGTCAGATCTTGAACACCCGTGCTGGTCATGGTGGCTTACATCACCGGTTCACAATTACCCATATATCATTAGGCCCTGTTTTAAGCCGCCAGTCTAAATAGATACTTATATCATGTATCTCCGGTTTAAATGAATTAATCATAAACCGGTAAACCTTTCTTCCTTTTAGGCTTCACTTTTCACAATGCCACCAAAGACAGTTACTTCATGTAACTGGGTTCCCTCCATCGTCACCGAGGTCTCACTCAAAGACTTTGTCAAAATTGGGTATTTGCAAGAAAAGAATGTCATGCATTATCGCGCCCCTAATCCAGGCAAAGAAAGACCTCAGCCAAAGGATGACGAAGTCATTGTTTTCACTGATCACATGAACCGGGGCTTCTCACCGCCCGGCTCGAAAATTTTCCAAGACGTTCTGCACTTTTTTCAACTCCATCCTCAAGACATCGGACCCAATTCCGTGTCGAACATCTGCAACTTTCACGTCTTCTGTGAAGTATACCATCAAGAGGAGCGCAATATCGAACTGTTTAGGGAATTTTTTTATTTGAACCGCCAAAACGAGTTCACGAATGGGCCCAGCTTGGAACTTGGCGGAGTTTCAATTCAACGGAGAAGAGATGCCATCTTCCCTTATGCGTGCCTACCGAGTCACCCCAAGGATTGGAACCAGACATGGTTTTACTGCAAGGATACCTCTCCGGATGACGAGAATTCATTGCTGGGTTACTATGCCGAACGTCTTGACCCGAAGCATTCTCTTCCTGAAAAACTTACCGCTGCTGAACGTAAGAAGCTTGCCCCCACTATTGCCAAGGTCAAGGCCCTGCTGAGGAACGGGTTAACTGGCATTGATTTGGTCCATATACATGCGGTACAAAAGTTCCATTACGCCACAGCCCCTTGTGTTTGGCTGATGATGAAATTACTGAGATGACAAAAACCCTTCTGAATGAAGATTCCGAAAACTGCAGCGAAGTGGGTCTGAACCCTTTCTGCAAACTTAACCCGCCGCCAGATGTGAGTCTCTAACTTATCTTACTTTTATCTCATTATTCAAATATTATATTAACTCAACTTTGCTGACTTCCACAGGCTAAATCTGATTTCTGGAAGGCAAAATGTGACCATGAAGCCGCCAAGAAAGCCAGGGCTGGCAAGAAAGCCGCCAAGAAAACCACCAAGAAGCATAAGAAGAAACCAACTGCCTCTGACATGTTTGATCTAGATGACACCCCTGAGTCGGAGGTAGCCCTTGACTCTCTTGGCTCCTTTCTCAATTATCTTATTGACATTGATTACTCTCAGGATGACACGGGGGCCAGCAAAGCAGTTGAATAAGAGGTAGCTATTATTTCCTCCGACTCAGAGCCTTTGCCAAGACAAAAAAATTGACGAGTAACCCGGAAACTAAGGTTTTCACACCCCTTAGCTCATTTGGATCCTCACTTTCTTTTGAAGCAACAGCAGCACGAGAGCCGGTGCCAGACTCGGAATAGCGGAGGCGAAGAATTGTCCTCCGGCTTACCGAATACTCCGGTTCCACGGAAACGCCAAAACAAGGTCCTTCCAAACTTAAATTCTTTTTACCCGCTGGCGGGTCTTTTTCGCCAGCCACTCAATTCCTCTTATTCAAACTACCAGGAGGTTTCTCGTTCTTCCTCTGGCGATTCATCACAGACCAAGCTGCCGGCTTTCAAGACTGCGCCTGGGTAACAATAATTAACTTTATTTTGTACCTCTTTATACTCTTATAACTATACTGACTTGTCACAACCCGTGAAGTGGACAAGAAAAGCCTAGCAAGAAGGCCAAGGTGACCAAGCCAACAGAGGCTCCTAAAGTTGTTGAAACGAAGCATCAAGTCTCAGCACCTGAAGCTTCTAAAAAACAGCCAGAAGAACCTGCCTCTGACGCTCCACCCGAAATTCCTGACCTCTCCGTTGATCACACCAATACAGACTCTTTGAATACTGAACCATCAAGCTCGCTTAAGCCGTCAGAGACTCATGTCGACGACGTTCTGATCACTAGCACCGGTTTTACAGAACCAGGAAATCCAACTGTCTTGGCCAAATACTCTGCCAAGCAAGAGGTTATTGAGCGACGGAAAGTGAGGTTTGATGTCTACCACTATGCACAATTGAGCAGCAATGAAATTTTGTGTGGCTACCTCAATCAAGTACACTCCATCCGCGATCTTGAAATCAATATGGTGAAGCAGATGCATAAAAAAGTATGAGGTATGACTTCCGGTTTTAAATAAATTATGTACATCCTGCCAGGCCCCAAGTCTACTGGGTATGGTAAGATTGAATATGTGACTTAGAATAATCCATAAGCATCTATAGTAGAATCCTTCTAGGGCCGTTTGTCATAGTTAGAATTAAATCGGATGTTTAAACAATTTAGCATTGCATCTGTAGTCCCCAAGGGCCGGTTTAATCAGCATGAATGAGCCGATCCTATTTACCATTGTTTATGAAGGAAAGATTATCGGTGTAGCCCCCATGAACCGGCTGCAACTGTTTACAGCGCAGCCGGGTCATTATAAAGTACTAATGAGACACGAGCAATAGACATTAGCCCCCAAGTGCCAAGTACTGTTGCTTGCAAAGTGCTTGGGACTTATTCACATGAGCCGTTTGTATGGGAAAAAAATCGGCAGGCATTAGCCCCCAAGTGCCAAGTGTTGTTGCTTGCAAAAGGCTTGGGACTTAAAATACTGTAACCCGGATATGGATGTTTTTGAAATTCTTGTGCTTATACAGTCTGCCACTTGCTGATTTGCAATCACAATTGTCTGATGCAAAGACCCGACTGGAAAACCAAGAATCTGAAACCCGGAAGGCCGATTCAAAATTCCAATTTAGCGTGGCTGAGATGGAAAAACAGAAGACCATTTTTGAGGCGGAGAGAAACACTTGGGCTGAAGAGAAGACGGTTTTAACGCAACGAGCTGAAAAAGCCGAGGCGGCTCCTCAAGAGGTGACTACTGTACTCATCGGTTCAAAACACCGTGTGTCCCAGATGGTTTCCGCTATCTTTGGTGAGTCGCCTTCTTAAACATCAAAAGTGAATCTTTTCCTTGATAGTATAAACCGCCTCTAACCAATTTATGATTTACTCAGGTCCAAGGAGCAGCAACCTTAACCAAGACATGCTAGTGAAGCTGAAGGCAGTTTACACCCTTGTCGAACAACTGCGCATTGGAGCTCAGCGTACACTGGCTACAATCTCTCCGACTAATCAAGCACCAACTCTTTTGTCAGATGTCTTGAAAAGACTTTCTGTGCTACCTGCCAGGATTGATGAGATGAAGCGGTCGTCTGCAAGAGCCGGTGCCGTAATGGCTTTGAGTCGGGCCAAGGCATGGCTAACAGAGCTAGACCCGTCTGAGGTAGCTACTAGATATCCAAGTTTAAAAGAAGACGACACTTCATTTGATCAGAAAGACTTTGCTGCCCGCGTAAAAGAAATACGCCCTCTAGCCAGTCTGATCGCGAATGAGACGAATCTGTCGAAATATCATCCGGCTTACAACATGGAGAATCAGAAGATGCCTACGCCGGCTTATAAAGTGATGGCTTTAATCCCTCCAATCCGTAAGCATACTTTTGCCCCTGAAGTTGACCCTTCTGGACTTATAGATGATGAGGCTACATTTCAAGCTTTATGTGGCATTGATTGGTCATCACCAAATCTCCAGACGGCGGCAGAGGACGAAGATCTGGAGAAGGATAATCCAGAAACCTCAAGTCAGCAAGGCCAAGAAGATTGAACCGCTGGGCGGTTTATATTTGATCTGTATGAAAAACACTTGATCTGTTTGACTCATGGAGTCATGTAATAGGGTAGTGAAACTTTAAAGTGTCATGCCACCGTGGACGCTTCTGTTTTGCGCAATACTGTTGGTCCGCCAGTTTAAGAAACCATCACTTTATGCTTATGACAGCGTTGATTGATGCAGATCTGATTTATCATTACCCTGCACACAAAGAAAGTACAAGTGCCCTGGCGGCTTACCGCCGTGCGGGTCATGATACCCAATTGAAGCCATTGGGGACGAATAGTCCATAAGCAGGGCTGGTCTGACATAATAAAATAGCGTACCTGTGGTGTATGCTTAGACTGCCGGTTTAGCAACCTTATGCAGCTAGAGTTTGTAGAGTTATAAATCCAAATAGAAGAGTATGATACTCTCGCGACTTAGAGTCTGCCATCCTGGCGGGTTGTAGAGACCCGCAAGATGCGTCAAATATGAGTCATAAGTAGGGCAGCTTGGCCCGATTTATAAAAAAAATGGCAAAAAAGATATGAAAAAAACTAAGAAATCAAAAAATTCGAGGCTTTTGTAGGCCGCCAAGCAAAAGTGTCTTCTTCAATGAAACTAGCCTGAGCCACTGGAAGGTACGTGCTTTCCGTGAGCCGGCACTCACAGTACCCAGTCGACATTTGAACCCAGATAAAGTCAGGTATTGTCTAAAGATAGACTTATCAGGAATACGCGGGGTCAGAGTAGCAGCATGCATCACGGGCTGATTTATCCAAGTTTCAAATAAGGCGGCTTATGAAGCCTGGATCTATCCTAACTATATGTAAGCCGTGCTCTCACATGACAAGCCACCGTTTGAACCTTAACAAGCTCAAGATATTTGGTGAATACACCATAAAAGACTGATTGTTTAAGAGTTTGACGGGTCAATCAGGATGACCTGATGGAGTTGAAGTTGCTGGTATACAAGTAGGATGACCCAGAAAGGCTATGTCCTCTTTGGTCGAATACGCCTATGTTTGAACAATATAACCTAGTCAAGAGGGTAGTAACACTATGTTCTCTTTGGTGAATACACCTATGTTTGAACAGGAAGCCCCCCAGTGACATATTGACAAGTTGTGCTCATTAGGGATCTATGTTTGAGCTGTGTCGTGCATCCAACTCTTTTGATCCCTGTAATTTGGGCGTCAAGCCTCTTAAATGAACATGTAAGATGATGATAAAGACTCAGCTTCGAAGAAGTGAAACTATAGAGGCCCTGAATTATCAGGGATGCCGGCTTTATTATACTATTTATAATATATACATCATTAGACTATGTACATCATGAGATCTGGTGGCTCAAGTATAGTAGGGCCAAAGATGAGCAATGTTCCACGGCCGATGGGTCTCCTCCTCCGACTTGCGTGAGTCCTTGTGGTCTCGAATGTCGATAAGATAGTATGACCCATTATGCAGATTCTTGCTGACCACAAAAGGTCCTTCCCAAGGCGGTGATATCTTATGCATATCGTTTGATCCTGGATGAGCCGAAGCACTAAGTCGCCTTCTTGAAAGGTTCTGGTTTGGACCCGGCGGCTATGATAACAACGTAAATCTTGCTGGTAAATTGCCGAACGAGCCGCCGCAAGATCGCGCTCCTCATCCAACAGGTCAAGTGCATCCTGATGTGCCTTTTCATTATCAGCTTCAACATAAGCCGCCACCCGGGGTGAATCGTGATGGATATCACTAGGGAGAACCGCCTCTACTCCATACACCATACAGAAAGGCGTATAACCGATAGACCTGTTGGGGGTTGTGTTGATACTCCACAACACTGAGGGTAGCTCCTCCACCCAACAACCCGGCGTTCTCTGCAAAGGAACCATAAGCCAGGGCTTGATACCTCACAGAATCTCTTGATTAGCTCGTTCCGCTTGACCATTGGACCGAGGGTGAGCCACGGAGGAGACGTCAAGTCGAATATGCTCCCATTGACAAAATTCTCTGATAGCGCCTATAGAGAGGTTAGTACCATTATCTGTTATAATGCTGTGTGGAAAGCCAAAACGGAAGATCACCTTTTTGATGAATTGAACCGTCGTTGCTGCATCACACTTACTGACCGGCTCTGCTTCAACCCACTTAGTAAACTTGTCAACTGCCACCAAGAGGTGGGTCTTTTTATCCTTGGACCTCTTGAAAGGTCCCACCATGTCAAGCCCCCAGGTCGCAAAGGGCCAAGTGATTGGAATAATTCTCAACTCTTGAGCCAGCACATGAGCGTGGCGTGAAAACTTCTGACAACTTTCACATCTGCTGACCAAATCCTCCGCATCAGCATGAGCCATCAACCAATGAAACCCATGACGAAAAACTTTGGCTATGAGAGATTTAGAGCCCGTGGTGACCACAATCTCCTTCGTGAATCTCTCGTAGAATCTCATAGCCTTCTTCACGAGAGACACAACGCTGAAACGCCCCTGTGACACTGCGACGGTGCAAATCCCCATTAATGATCGTCATTAACTTAGACCGCCAGGTTATCTGCCTGGCTAAGATCTCATCCTCAGGTAATTCGCCCCGGGTCATGTAAGCCAAATATGACACTGTCCAATTAGGAATAGCATAAAGAGCCGCCACCAATTGCGCTTCCGGGTCAGGAATAGCAAGATCCTCCTCCGTAGGTAATTTGACAGAAGGGTTGAGTAGAACATCTAGGAACATGTTAGGTGGCACCGGGTTACGCTGAGACCCTAACCGACTTAAAATGTCAGATGCTTCGTTCTTCCTGTGATCAATATGCCCAACTTGGTAACCCTTGATGTGACCCGCAATAGCATCAACCTCTCGACGATAAGCCGCCAAGAGTGGATCCTTAGAATCCCAAGTGCCAGAAACTTGGTGGGCTACCAGATCTGAGTCGCCAAAACACCTTACCCGGTTTAAGTTCATCTCCTTAGCCATCCGAAGACCGTGAAGCAAAGCCTCATACTCAGTTGCACTGTTAGTACAGAGGAATATTAACCGGAGAACATAAGAAAACTTATCACCTCGTGGGGAAGTCAAGATAACTCCAGCCCCCGAGCCTTCCAACTGCCTGGACCCATCAAAATGAATAGTCCAATAACTGTTATCCGGCTTTTCCTAAGGCGTCTGCAACTCTGTCCAGTCATTGATAAAATCCACGAGTGCTTGGGACTTGATGGCCGTACGAGGCACATACTTCAGACCATGGGGTCCAAGCTCAATGGCCCACTTGGCGACCCGGCCTGTGGCTTCTCTGTTTTGGATGATGTCCGCTAAAGTAGCAGAGCTAACCACAGTGATAGGATGACCCAAAAAGTATTGCTTGAGCTTACGGCTTGCCATGAAGACCCCATACACTTAGCTTCTGCCAGTGCGGATACCTCTCCTTGGACTCAATAAGTACCTCACTAATATAATAAACCGGCCATTGAACCGGATACTCTTTGCCTGCCTCTTTTCTTTCCACCATAATAGCCACACTGACGGCTCGGCTATTGGCAGCCACATATAACAACAGAGGCTCTTTATCAATAGGAGCAGCAAGAACCGGCGGCTCAGCCAGCTGCTTCTTAAGCGCCTCAAATGCCTCATTAGCAACATCACTCCGGACGAAATTATTTGTCTTCTTCATCATCTGATACAGAGGGATAGCCTTCTCTCCCAGCCGGCTTATGAACTGGCTTAAAGCTGCAATGTGACCCGCCAGACGCTGAACATCATTAACACATGCCGGTTTAGCCAAAGAAGTAATGGCTTTGATCTTCTCCGGGTTATCTTCAATGCCTCTATTAGAAACCAGAAAACCCAAGAGCTTGCCCGCTGGTACACCAAAAACACACTTGGCCGGGTTAAGCATCATCTTGTAGACCCGGAGATTGTCAAACGTCTCCTTCAAATCATCAATCAAGGTCTCCTTCTTCCTAGATTTCACCACAATGTCATCTAGATAAGCATGAACATTACGCCCGATCTGATTGTGAAGGCAATTTTGCACAAACCGCTGGTAAGTCGCCTGGGCACTCTTGAGCCAGAAAGGCATAGACACATAGCAGAAGGCTCCAAACGGAGTAATGCAAGTTGTCTTCTCCTGGTCCTTAACTGCCATCTTGATCTGATGATAACCAGAATAAGCATCCAAAAAACTCAAACGCTCACAACCCGTTGTAGCATCAGTGATTTGATCGATACGGGGGAGAGCAAACGGATCAGACGGACAAGCCTTATTTAAGTCCGTGTAATCCACACACATTTGCCAAGT
Organism: Aegilops longissima; assembly: GCA_021605205.1. Classification (NCBI taxonomy): domain Eukaryota; kingdom Viridiplantae; phylum Streptophyta; class Magnoliopsida; order Poales; family Poaceae; genus Aegilops; species Aegilops longissima. The sequence goes on from CM038677.1 coordinate 595,871,836, forward strand.
GCCATTCTTCTTGAGCACCAACACTGGGTTAGCCAACCACTCAGGATGAAAAACTTCAACGATAAACCCGGCCGCTAAGAGCCGGACCACTTCTTCACCAATGGCTTTCTGCCTCTCCTTGTTAAAACGACGAAGTAATTGCTTGACCGGCTTAAACTTCGGATCAATATTAAGAGTGTGCTCAGTGAGTTGCCTCGGTACACCTGGCATGTCTGAAGGCTTCCATGCAAAGATGTCCCGGCTCTCATGAATGAACTCGATGAGCGTGCTTTCCTATTTCGGATCCAAATTGGCACTGATGTTGAACTGTTTAGATGAGTCGCCAGGAACAAAATCAACCATTTTAGTGTCATCTGCCGACTTAAATTTTAACAAAGGATCATGCTCTGTGGTTGGCTTTTTCAAGGACGTCATGTCCGCCGGGTCAACATTATCTTTGTAAAATTTCAGCTCCTATGCCGCACAAACTGATTAAGCATAAGCAGCATCACCTTCTTCACACTCCAAGGCCACCTTGCGACTCCCATGCACTGTGATGGCGCCCTTGTAACCCGGCATCTTAAGCTGCAAGTAAACATAACAAGGCCTCTCCATGAACTTAGCATAAGCCGGACGCCCAAACAGAGCATGATAAGAGCTCTTGATCTGGACCACTTCAAAGGTTAGAGTCTCAGACCTGGATTCATGCTCATCTCCAAAGGCAACTTCCAAAGACATCTTACCCACTGGATAGGCTGACTTAATTACCCGGCACCACACCATGGAAGACTGTGTTTGACGACTTAAGATTTTTATCAGTCGGTCCCATGCGATGGAATGTCTCATAATAAATTATATTAATGTTGCTGCCTCCATCCATGAGTACCTTAGTAAATTTATAGCCCCCAACCCGAGGCGCCACCACCAGAACCAGGTGACCCAGATTATCAACCCGGGGCGGATGATCCTCACGAATCCACACAATAGGCTGCTCTGACCACCGTAAATAACGTGGCACCGCCGGATCAACAGCATTCACCGCCCTCTTATGAAGTTTCTGATCCCGCTTACACAAGCTGGTGGCGAAGACGTGATACTGTCCACTATTCAATTGCTTCGGGTTGCTATGATAACCAGACTGCTGCTGCTCCCTGACTGTTCTGCTGGTTGTAGCCACCCTGGTTGCCGTGGCCTTGAAACCCGAAATTTGAACCGCCACCTCCATGACCCGGACCATGAGAGTCGAACCCTGAACCGCCATTCGGGCCATGGTTGTGCTGGATGGACTCCCTAAAGTGTCTTGTTATACTGCAATCTTTCCACAGATGAGTAGCTGGCTTTTGATCCGTTCCGTGTTTCGGACACGGCTGATTCATTATTGCCTCAAGGTCAAATTTTGTCCCTTGAGCCGGCATCCCCTTACGACGCTGGTTATAATTTCATGCACCGGTGTTAGCCACAAAATCATCAGCTTTGCGCTTACCGTTGCCGCCCTGATTGGCCGGGTTGTACTACTGTCCACTCATACCACTACTCTTCTTTCCCTTTCCCGATATTTCATCCTTAGAGTCGGTGAAAGGATCGAGAAGAGGTGTCTAGAGGGGGGGTGAATAGACTCTAATAGAGAAAAGTTGTAGTTTTTAATTTCCTTAAGTTGGTGTGGAGTTTTGGCTCAAGTTTAACATTCACTATACATATCAAGCAAGCATGACAAGAGTATATGAGCAGTGAAAAGTAAAGCATGCAAGTTGCAAAAATCTGAAGGGAAGCGATTGGAGTGTGCAAACGCAATTTGGAGACACGGAGATTTTTTATCCGTGGTTACGATAGGTGGTGCTATCGTACATCCACGTTGATGGAGACTTCAACCCACGAAGGGTAACGGTTGCGCGAGTCCATGGAGGGCTCCACCCATGATGGGTCCACGAAGAAGCAACCTTGTCTATCCCACCATGGCCGTCGCCAACGAAGGACTTGCCTCACTCGAGTAGATCTTCACGAAGTAGGTGATCTCCTTGCCCTTACAAACTCCTTGGTTCAACTCCACAATCTTGATAGAGGCTCCCAAGTGACACCTAGCCAATCTAGGAGACACCACTCTCCAAGAAGTCACAAATGGTGTGTTTATGATGAAATCCTTGCTCTTGTGCTTCAAATGATAGTCGCCCCAACACTCAACTCTCCCTCATAGGATTGGATTTGGTGGAAAGAAGATTTGAGTGGAAAGCAACTTGGGAAGGCTAGAGATCAAGATTTATGTGGTTGGAATGGGATATCTTGACCTCAACACAAGTGTAGGTGGTTCTCTCTCAGAAAATATGTGTTGGAAGTGTAGGCATGTTCTGATGGCTCTCTTCGCGAATGAAGAGTGGGTGGAGGGGTATATATAGCCTCCACACAAAATCTAACCGTTACACACAAATCACCAAACTCGGTGGGACCGATTTAGAGAACTCGGTCAGACCGATTTGGTTCGTAATGTGACCGTTAGGCATTTCGGTGGGACCGACACGTCAACTCGGTGGGACTGATTTCATTAGGGTTAGGGCATAACGTAATCTCGGTGAGACCAATTACCCAAACACGGTGAGACCGTTTTTGGTAATAGACAAACAGAGAGTTGGTCAGGCAAACTCGGTTGGACCGATTCGCCCATCTCGGTTGGACCGAAACGTTAAGGAAGGGTGACAGAGAGTTTGCACTGCAATCTCGGTGGGAACGACTGCATATTTTGGTGAGACCGAAATTATTGCAATAGGCAACAGAGAATTTGCAGTCCCATCTCGGTGAGACCGAGATCCCTATCGGTGAGACCGAAAAGACTACGGCTTCTGGCAGTGGCTATGTCAATTGAACTCGGTGGCACCGGATAGAAAGTTTTGGTGGGTCCGAGTTTGACTTTTGGTTTAGGACATATGTGGATGTGAGAAAGTGGTTGAGGGCTTTGGAGCATATCACTAAGCACTTTGAGCAAGCAGGCCATTAAGCAACACCTCATCCCCTCTTAATAGTATTGGCCTTCCTATGGACTCAATGTGATCTTGGACCACTAAAATAGAAAATGTAGAGTCCTGAGCTTTGAGCTTGAGCCAATCCTTTGTCTTCAGCATTTTGAAGGGGTTCCACATCCTCTAGTCCATGCCACTCCATTGTTGAACTTATCTGAAACATACTAGGTAGAAGTATTAGTCCAACAAGAGATATGTTGACATTAATTACCAAAATCACCCAGGGAGCACTTGTGCTTTCAATCTCCCCCTTTTTGGTAATTGATGACAACATACATCAAAGCTTTAGATAAATATATAGAGAATAACAAGTAAAGCTTTGGAAAGACATATAACATGCATAGGCTTCCCCTACATGTATGCAATCATATAAATATGGAACATAGGAGCATGTGAATGCATAAGCATGACAGAGTAAGCCATGTGTTACATGTATCTTGGCTATATGCATCAGAGCAAATAATGTGAATATAGGAATTGTACCTTCATGCTCATGAGTTCTTCTTGCAAACAGTATGTACAACAGCAAGAGATCCTCATACACATGACTGTGATGCATATACTTACCTTGTGGTCTTGAGTTTGCTTAGGAGGAAATGAACCTGAGTAAACAAGGTTAGATAACACAGATAGACCTACTAGCCAGAGCAAACAAAAGAAACCACAAGAGTACCAAGACTGGGATGACATGTAGAGAGTGAGTACTGAGTACTCTATTGGATATAGACATGTCCCCAATGGTAAAGATGTGCAATGAATTCAAGGATTTCCTTCCCTTAGATGTCTTGCTCCCCCTGAATTTAACATGGGATACTGGGAGAAGATAGGGAATAGAAAATCAGAGCAAAGACAAGAAACAGAACTGATGCAAACAATCAAATATGAACATGTATTTCCCCTCTTGAAGACATCTGACTTCTCTCCTCTTGAATACCAAGCATCTGGGGTTTCTTACACTCTCCCCCTGAGTGTGCTCTCCCCCTATAGATATAATTAAGCTTTGATGTGATCTCTCTCTCCCCCTTTGACATCAATTTCCAAGAAGGGTTCTTCTGGTTTTTCTTTTGTCACAATGGTTTTGATCCTTGAGTCACAAAGCAAAGTAGCAAGTCGAATGTGATTCTAGTAGAGGACAAGAATCATTGAGTGGAGCTGGAGCATAAAGAATGCAGGAACAAGTGGCAAGTTGTCTTTCCTGTAGTGGAGTCGGTGGCACTGAGTTGTGTGCTTCAGTTGTACCGAAAGAATTCGGTTGGACCGAAGGAAACAAACCGGTGTGACCGAGTCCATCACAAAGAAAACACTTGCCACCTCATCTCACTAGGCAATTAAGATCTCACAAGGATTTGCAAGGAATTAGCTGAAAGATTTGCAATGAATTTGATGCAGAGAATGCGGAACACAAAATAAACAGAAAAAGAATCTAGATGAATTTTTTTGAAAGGGGAAATAAATATGCACAAGACAAATGCAAGAGCACAGAGAAACACACGAGAACTTCATCTAGAATTGGTCAGCGACATAGTCACCTATGTTAGAGTATATTGACTTAGGAGTCAAGTAAGGACACTTGATCATAGGTCATACTCATCGTTTAAGCTCAAAATGGGGTTACCATTTTGCGTTTAAGCATCTTGATGTATTCACATATTGTTGACTTGCTTTGACTCATGTCTTTGAGTAAAGCTTCTCTAAGATGGAATAACATACATTGGGCGGTGGTGTTGATCTTGATCATGTAGTTGAACTTGTGTGGGTTGCTCAAGGTTGATGTAGCTCATCAAGAGTTGGGAGCACCACTTGGAATTTGACTTCATCTACCTACATGGGTTAGTTTTTCAAGGAAGAGCACTTGTGTATCCAAAATGACGATCATAAAACTTAACATGGAATTTGTCAAAGGATATGTTTGAAGGGTTTTGTGCTTCCTTGTCTTCAACCACCATTGTGTATAGACTTGGTGATGTAGAAATTGCTCGAGATGTGAGTGAGTTGCAATCTCATGGATTTAGATTCATCCAAGTACCTACAAGGGTTAGATAGCATGCAAGGGTGCGAATATATCCAAGACATATTAATAGCATCATAAGAGAAATGTAAAGGATTAGTCAAAGGCCCATGCCTTGCATGTATCCAAATGGAGTTCCTACTCCAAGTTTGTAGCATCAATGATGTTCAATTCTCCCCTCAAACGGCAAAATACTTCCTCATCAAGCGGTTTGGTGAATATATCCGCCAATTGCTTATCGGTACGAACATGCTTAAGATTAATGTCCCCGTTGGCAACGTGATCTTGAATGAAATGATGACGAACTTCAACATGCTTAGTTTGAGAATGTTGCACGGGATTGTGAGCAATCTTGATAGCCCTTTCATTGTCACAAAGCAATGGAACATGTTTCACATATATCCCATAATCTTTAAGAGTTTGGCTCATCCAAAGTAATTGAGCACAACATGAACCAGCGGCAATGTATTCCGCTTCGGCGGTGGATAAGGATACCGAGTTTTGTTTCTTGGAGGACCAAGACACAAGAGATCTACCAAGAAATTGACAAGTACTCGAAGTGGACTTTCTATCAACCTTGTCTCCGTCATAGTCCAAATCGGAGTAACCAACAAGATCGAAAGAAGACCTCTTAGGATACCAAATGCCAAAATTTGGTGTGTGTATTAAGTATCTCACTATCCGTTTCACAGCCTTAAGATGACACTCCTTAGGCGCCGCTTGATATCGTGCACACATGCACACACTTAGCATAATATCGGGACAAGAGGCACATAGATATAACAATGAACCAATCATGGAGCGGTAAACCTTTTGATCAACCGGTTCACCATCTTTGGTCAAATCAAGATGTCCACTAGTAGGCATGGGTGTAGTCATACCTTTGCATTCTTGCATATTGAACTTCTTGAATAAGTCCTTGGTGTACTTTGTTTGAGAGACAAAGGTACCTTCCTTAGTTTGCTTGATTTGCAAACCAAGAAAGAATTTGAGTTCACTCATCATATACATCTCAAACTTCTCCGACATTAGCTTTCCAAACTTCTCACTAAAATGAGGGTTAGTCGAACCAAATATAATATAATCAACATAAATTTGGCACATAAATAGTTCTCCATTAAACCTTTTAGTAAAAAGAGTAGAATCTATTTTTCCAATTTCAAAGCCTTTTTCAATGAGGAACTTGGTCAAGCATTTATACCATGCTCTAGGAGCTTGTTTAAGACCATAAAGAGCTTTGTGAAGTTTGTAAACATTGACAAAGCCGAGAGGTTTCTTAACATAAACTTCCTCCTCAATTTCACCATTTAGAAAAGCACTTTTAATGTCCATTTGGTACAAGGTGATATCATGGTTATTAGCATAAGCAAGTAAGATGCGAATGGACTCAAGTCTAGCAACGGGAGCATATGTCTCACCATAGTCCATACCTTCAACTTGAGTGTAGCCTTGGGCGACTAGGCGTGCTTTGTTGCGGACGACTTGACCATCTTCATCTTGCTTGTTGTGAAACACCCATTTGGTACCAATGATGTTGTGGTTGTTGTCGGGCTTTTCAACCAATGTCCACACTTGGTTTCTCTCAAAGTTGTGTAGCTCTTCATGCATAGCGTTTATCCAATCCGGATCTTCCAATGCGTCTTCAACCTTCATAGGTTCAATGCTAGAGATGAATGAATAATGTTCACAAAAGTAAGACAAAAGATTTTTAGAGCGAGTGATTCTCCCGGTTTGGATATCATTGTAGATTTGCTCGACGAGATGGTCTTTGGCGATTCTTGCTTGAACACGTGGGAGCTTTTGCTTGGCTTGGGATGGAACATCTTCTTCATCTTGTTCTTCTTCTTGGCCTTCTTCATTGTTGACATTGTCATTCTCTTGTCGTGGTGGAGAAGGAGGTTGTTGATGTTCATCTTGGTGTACTTCCTCGTTTTCTTCGTATTGGTGTGTCCCACTTAAGGATGCTTCCGTATCAATTATTGCTTCACCTTGTCGTGAGGTAGAAGCTTCCACTTGGATGGACGAGGTACTCTCCTTCACCTCCGTTGGACGAATCTTGCCAATAGACAAGTCTTGGATTGCTTCCGAAGGGTCTTTGTCTCCTACATCAATTGGCAATTGCTCTACTTGCGAGCCGTTAGATTCATCAAACTTCACACCTACCGTCTCTTCAACCTTTCGGGTGAAATTGTTGTAGACACGGTAAGTGTGAGAGTTTGAGCCATAACCAAGTAGGAAACCTTCATGGGATTTAGGAGCAAATTTAGAACGACGATGCTTATCAAGAATGTAGCACTTTGAGCCAAATACTCGAAAGTATCCAACTTGGGGTTTGTTACCGGTGAGGAGCTCGTATGCCGTCTTGCCGGGTAGCTTGTGAAGATACAAGCGATTTGTTGCATGACAAGCTGTCTCAACCGCTTCCGCCCAAAAGTGTTTTGGAGTCTTGTACTCATCAAGCATCGTTCTTGCCATCTCAATAAGAGTCCGGTTCTTCCTCTCAACAACTCCATTTTGTTGAGGCGTGTTCGTAGCCGAGAACTCATGTGAAATCCCTTCTTCGCAAGAAAGGTATCCACATTTGCGTTCTTGAACTCCGTTCCGTTGTCACTCCGAACCTTCTTGATCTTCACGTCAAATTGATTTTTGGGCCTTCCTAGTGAAGTTTTTGAAGATCTTTTGGACCTCCGATTAATCATCAAGAAAGAACACCCACGTAAATCTTGAATAATCATCAACTATGACTAGACCAAATGAGTTACCGCCGAGACTCTTGTAGGCATTGGGACCAAAGAGATCCATGTGAAGTAGCTCGAGTGGTCTTCTCGTGGTCATGATGTTCTTCACGCGATGACTCCCTCCAACTTGTTTTCCTGCCTGACAAGCACTACAAAGTATATGCTTGTCAAATATGACATCTTTTACTCCAAGGATATGATCACCTTTAATAAGCTTATCAAGATTTCGCATGCCCACATGACCTAACCTTCTATGCCACAACCATCCTTTGGAAGATTTAGCAATTAACCAAGTTCTAGGTTGAGCCTTTTTAGTGAAATCAACAATGTAAAGATCACCTCTATGTATACCGGTAAATACCATTTTATGATTATCTCTTCGAAACACTTGGCAATCTACCTCAGTAAATAGGACATTGAAACCGAAATCAGCAAGTCTAGATACTGAAAGTAAGTTGTACCCAAGAGATTCAACGATCATGACGTTTTGTATGGAGCTATCATGTGAGATGGCCACCTTACCGAGGCCAACCACCTTACCCTTTGAGTTATCACCAAAGGTGACATACTTTCGAGGGCCATCATTTTCAGCAAGCTCACGGAACATATCTTTGTCTCCGGTCATATGATCAGTACATCCACTATCAAGGACCCATTCCTTTCCTCCAGCCATGCAGCCGCGAAGATTAGCCATAAGACCAAAGTGTCTCATTGCATCATGAAGATTATAGTCACTATCATCATCCTCATCATAGTATCCATGTTCAACATCATCTTGTGATTGATCAACTCCTAGAGAGGGTAATTCATTAGATAAATGATCATAACAATGGTCATCTTTATGAATTCTAATAGCTTCGGAAATGATATTGCTAATAATTCCAACATCTCCTTTGGCACGCATGAGATCACGAAGCTCAAATAGACAATTACCAAATTTAGGATCACTAGAATTCATGTTACTCTAGGCAATGGACTTATGGAGAATTTCATCTAAATTTTTCAAGGAATAATTTGGAAATCATTCCTCAAGAAATCTCCATATAGTATAGGCACAATCAAGAGTAGGTAAACTAGCAATCAAATTTTTGGGCACTCCTCTAATGATAAGATTGATAGTTCTAAGATTGTGAATCATGTCAAGATCCTCTTCGGGTGTAGGATGCAAAGGATCAATATGAGGTGCACAAGGGCTAGTAATGTACTTGTTCAAATGATATTCATTGAAAATCTCAAGCATTTCATTTTTTCACTCATAAAAGAACTCTCCATCAAGAATAGGCAATCTATGTCTAAGACTCCCCAATGTAGACACATCCATCTTCCTCCAAAGGTGTTTAAACCAAAGCAATGGAGACCAAAGCTCTGATACCAATTGAAAGGATCGAGAAGAGGTGTCTAGAGGGGTGGGGGTAAATAGACTCTAATCAAGAAAAGTTGCAGTTTTTAATTTCCTTAAGTTGATGTGGAGTTTTGGCTCAAGTTTAACATTCACTATACATATCAAGCAAGCATGACAAGAGTATATGAGCAGTGGAAAGTAAAGTATGCAAGTTGCAAGAATGTAAAGGGAAGGGATTGTAGTGTGAACACGCAATTTGGAGACACGGAGATTTTTTATCCATGGTTCCGATAGGTGGTGCTATCGTACATCCACGTTGATGGAGACTTCAACCCACGAAGGGTAACGGTTGCGCGAGTCCACGGAGGGCTCCACCGATGAAGGGTCCACGAAGAAGCAACCTTGTCTATCCCACCATGGCCTTCGCCCACAAAGGACTTGCCTCACTCGGGTAAATCTTCACGAAGTAGGCGATCTCCTTGCCCTTACAAACTCCTTGGTTCAACTCCACAATCTTGACGGAGGCTCCCAAGTGACACCTAGCCAATCTAGGAGACACCACTCTCCAAGAAGTAACAAATGGTGTGTTGATGATGAACTCCTTGCTCTTGTGCTTCAAATGATAGTCTCCACAACACTCAACTCTCTCTAATAGGATTGGATTTGGTGGAAAGAATATTTGAGTGGAAAGCAACTTGGGAAGGCTAGAGATCAAGATTTATGTGGTTGGAATGAGATATCTTGACCTCAACACAAGTGTAGGTGGTTCTCTCTCAGAAAATATGTGTTGGAAGTGTAGGCATGTTCCGATGGCTCTCTCCACGAATGAATGATACGTCCATTTTGTATCATGCTTTTATATCAATATTTATTGCATTATGGGATGTTATTACACGTTATGTCACAATACTTATGCCTATTCTCTCTTATTTTACAAGGTTTACATAAGGAGGGAGAATGCCGACAACTGGAATTCTGGGCTGGAAAAAGGAGCAAATATTAGAGACCTATTCTGCACAACTCCAAAAGTACTGAAACTTCAGGAAAGTATTTTTTGGAAATAATAAAAAATATCCAGCGGAAGAAGTTCACCAGAGGGGGCCCACCTATCCACGAGGGTGGGGGCGCGCCCTACCCCCCAGGGCGCGCCCCCTACCTCGTGGGCCCCCTAGTGGCTCTCCAACGCCCATCTTCTCCTATATGAAGTCTTTCGTCAAGAAAAAAACATTAAGCAACCTTTCGGGACGAGACTCGCCGCCACGAGGCGGAACCTTGGCGGAACCAATCTAGGGCTCCGGCAGAGCTGTTCTGCTGGGGACACTTCCCTCCAGGAGGGGGAAATCATCATCATGGTCATCACCAACGCTCCTCTCATCAGGAGAGGGAAATCTCCATCAACATCTTCATCAGCACCATCTCCTCTCAAAACCCTAGTTCATCTCTTGTATCCAATTCTTGTCTCCAAGTCCGGGATTGGTGCTAGTAGGTTGCTAGTAGTGTTGATTACTCCTTGTAGTTGATACTAATTGGTTTATTTGGTGGAAGATCATATGTTCAGATCCTTTATGCATATTATTACCCCTCTGTATGAACATGAATATGCTTTGTGAGTAGTTACGTTTGTTCCTGAGGACAAGGGAGAAGTCTTGCTATTAGTAGTCATGTGAATTTGGTATTAGTTCGATATTTTGATGAGATGTATGTTGTCTAGCCTCTAGTGGTGTTATGTGAACGTCGACTACATAACACTTCACCATTATTTGGGCCTAGAGGAAGGCATTGGGAAGTAATAAGTAGATGATGGGTTGCTAGAGTGACAGAAGCTTAAACCCTAGTTTGTGCGTTGCTTCGTAAGGGGCTGATTTGGATCCATATGTTTCATGCTATGGTTAGGTTTACCTTAATACTTTTGTTGTAGTTGCGGATACTTGCAATAGAGGTTAATCATAAGTGGGATGCTTGTTCAAGTAAGAACAACACCCAAGCACCGGTCCACCCACATATCAAATTATCAAAGTACCGAACGCGAATCATATGAACGTGATGAAAACTAGCTTGACGATATTCCCATGTGTCCTCGGGAGCGGTTTTCCTTATATAAGAGTTTGTCCAGGCTTGTCCTTTGCTACAAAAAGGATTGGGCCACCTTGCTACACTTTATTTAATTTTGCTGCTTGTTGCTCGTTACAAATTATCTTGTCACAAAACTATCTGTTACCACTTATTTCAGTACTTGCAGAGAATACCTTGATGTAAACCGCTTATCATTTCCTTTTGCTCCTCGTTGGGTTCGACACTCTTACTTATCTAAAGGACTATGATAGATCCCCTATACTTTTGGGTCATCAAGACTCTTTTCTGGCGCCGTTGCCGGGGAGTGAAGCGCCTTTGGTAGGTGGAATTTGGTAAGGAAAATTTTATATAGTGTGCTGAAATATACTGTCACTTGTTACTATGGAAAGTAATCCCCTAAGGGGCTTGTTCGGGGTATCTTCACCCGACCAGTAGAGCAAATAATTGCTCCTCAACCTACTAAACCTATTGAAAATGAAATTATTCCCTTTGAAGTTGCTTCGGGTATGTTAGAAAAACTGCTTGATAACTCTTTTACAGGAGATGGAACAAAGCATCCTGATGAACATCTAGTCTTTGTGGATGAAGTTTGTGGATTATTTAAGCTTGCAGGTATACCCGATGATGTTGTTAAGAAGAAGGTCTTCCCTTTATCTTTGAAGGGAGATGCATCGACATGGTATAGGCTATTTGATGATATGGGATCATGGAATTATAAACGAATGAAGTTGGAATTTCATCAAGAGTATTATCCTATGCATCTTGTTCATCGTGATCGCAATTATATATATAATTTTTGGCCTCGCGAAGGAGAAAGCACCGCTCAAGCTTGGGGGAGGCTTAAATTAATGTTATATTCATGCCCCAATCATGAGCTCCCAGGAGAAATAATTCTTTAAAAATTTATGCTCGGCTTTCTCATAATAATCAATCCATGCTCGATACTTCTTGTGCTGGCTCTTTTATGCTGAAGATTATTGAATTCAAATGGAATTTATTGGATAGAATTAAATGCAACTCTGAAGATTGGGATCTCGATGAAGGTAAGGAGTCAGGTATGACACCTAAGTTTGATTGTGTTAAGTCTTTTATGGATACTGATGTTTTCCGTAAATTTAGCACTAAATATGGACTTGACTCTGAGATAGTAGCTTCTTTTTGTGAATCATTTGCTACTTATGTTGATCGCCCCAAGGAGAAGTGGTTTAAATATCATCCTCCCATAGAAGTAAAAGTAGCTGCACCAATTAAAGTTGAAGAAAAGACCGTCACTTATAATGATCCTATTGTCCCTACTTCTTATGTTGAGAAACCACCTTTCCCTGTTAGAATAAAGGATCATGCTAAAGCTTCAACTGTGGTTCGTAAAAGTAATATTAGAACTTATACACCTCCTAAGCAAGTTAAAGTTGAACCTAATATTGCTATTGTTAAAGATCTCTTGGCTGATAATATTGATGGGCATGTTATTCAATTCTGCGTTGAAACTGCTAGAATTGCTAAACCTTGTGCTAAAGATAAACATAGACCTGTGGTAGGCGTGCCTATTATTTCTGTTAAATTGGATCATTGTTATCATGGCTTATGTGATATGGGTTCTAGTGCTAGTGTTATACCTATTGCCTTATATGAAGAAATTAAGCATGAAATTGCACCTGCTGAGTTAGAAGATATTGATGTTACAATTAAACTTGCCAATAGAGATACTATATCAGCAGTGGGAATTGTTAGAGATGTTGAAGTCTTGTATGGGAAAACTAAATATCCTGCTGATTTCCTTGTTCTTGGTTCCCCACAAGATAGCTTTTGTCCCATTATATTTGGTAGACCCTTCTTGAATACTGTTAATGCTAAGATAGACTGTGTAAAGAATGTTGTTACTATTGGCTTGGATGATATGATTCATGAGTTTAATTTCTCTAAATTCCGTAAACAACATCGTGAAGAAGAATTACCTAGTAAGGATGAAATTATTGGTCTTGCTTCTATTGTCGTACCTCCTGGTGATCCTTTAGAACATATCTGCTAGACCATGAAAATAATATGTTTATGAATGAAAGAAGGGAAATAGATGAAGTATTCTTCAAATAGGAACCTATTCTGAAACACAATTTGCATGTTGAAATCCTAGGGGATCCTCCTCCACCCAAGGGTGATCCCGTGTTTGAGCTTAAACCGTTGCCTGATAATCTTAAATATGCTTATCTTGATGAAAAGAAGATATATCATGTTATTATTAGTGCTAACCTTTCAGAGCATGAAGAAGAAAGATTGTTGAAAACTCTGAAGAAGCACCGTGCTGCTATTGGATATACTCTTGATGATCTTAAGGGCATTAGTCCCACTCTATCTCAATATAAAATAAATTTGGAAGAAGATGCGAAACCAGTTTGTGATCCTCAACGACGTTTGAATCCTAAAATGAAAGAAGTGGTAAGAAAAGAAATACTAAAGCTTCTGGAGGCAGGTATAATTTATCCCGTTGCTGATAGTCAGTGGGTAAGTCCTGTTCATTGTGTCCCTAAGAAGGGAGGTATTACGGTCGTTCCTAATGATAAAGATGAATTGATTCCACAAAGAATTATTACAGGTTATAGGATGGTAATTGATTTCTGCAAATTAAATAAGGCTACTAAGAAAGATCATTACCCCTTACCTTTTATCGATCAAATGCTATAAAGATTATGCAAACATACACACTACTGCTTTCTAGATGGTTATTCTGGTTTCTCTCAAATACCTGTGTCGGCTAAAGATCAATCAAAGACTACTTTTACATGCCCTTTTGGTACTTTCGCTTATAGACATATGCCTTTTGGTTTATGTAATGCACCCGCTACCTTTCAAAGATGCATGATGGCTATATTCTCTGACTTTTGTGAAAATATTTGTGAGGTTTTCATGGACGACTTTTCCGTCTATGGATCTTCTTTTGATGATTGCTTGAGCAATCTTGATCAAGTTTTGCAGAGATGTGAAGAAACTAATCTTTTCTTGAATTGGGGAAAGTGCCACTTTATGGTTAATGAAGGTATTGTCTTGGGGCATAAAGTTTCTGAAAGAGGTATTAAAGTTGATAAAGCCAAGGTTGATGCTATTGAATAGATGCCATGTCCCAAGGACATCAAAGGTATAAGAAGCTTCCTTGGTCACGCCGGATTTTATAGGAGGTTCATTAAGGACTTCTCAAAAATTTCTCGGCCTCTGACTAATTTATTACAAAAAGATATACCATTTGTCTTTGATGATGATTGTGTAGAAGCATTTGAAATACTTAAGAAAGCATTGATCTCTGCACCTATTGTTCAGCCACCTGATTGGAATTTACCCTTTGAAATTATGTGTGATGCTAGTGATTATGCTGTAGGTGCTGTTCTAAGGCAAAGAGTTGATAAGAAATTAAATCTTATCCATTATGCTAGTAAGACTCTAGACAATGCTCAAATAAATTATGCTACTACTGAAAAGGAACTGTTAGCAGTTGTATTTGCTTGTGATAAGTTCAGACCTTATTTTGTTGATTCTAAAGTAACTATTCACATTGATCATGCTGCTATTAAATATCTTATGGAAAATAAAGATGCTAAACCTAGACTTATTAGATGGGTTCTCTTACTACAAGAATTTGATTTGCATATTGTTGATAGAAAAGGGGCTGAGAACCCTGTTGCAGACAACTTGTCTAGGTTAGAAAATATTCTTGATGACCCGCTACCTATTGATGATAGCTTTCCTGATGAGCAATTAAATGTCATAAATACTTCTCGTAGCACTCCCTGGTATGCCGATTATGCTAATTACATTGTTGCTAAATTTATACCACCTAGTTTCACATACCAGCAAAAGAAAAAAATCTTCTATGATTTGAGACATTACTTTTGGGATGACCCACATCCTTATAAAGAAGGAGTAGATGGTGTTATTAGATGTTGTGTGCCTGAGCATGAACAGGAACAGATTCTATGCAAGTGTCACTCCGAAGCTTATGGAGGACACCACGCTGGAGATAGAACTGCACATAAGGTATTGCAAACTAGTTTTTATTGGCCTACTCTCTTCAAGGATGCCCATAAGTTTGTCTTATCTTGTGATTAATGTCAAAGAATTGGTAATATTAGTAGACGTCAAGAAATGCCTATGAATTATTCAATTGTTATTGAACCATTTGATGTTTGGGGTTTTGATTATATGGGACCTTTTCCTGCCTCTAATGGATATACACATATTTTAGTTGTTGTTGATTACGTTACTAAGTGGGTAGAAGCTATTCCAACTAGTAGTGATGATCATAACACTTCTACTAAGATGCTTAAAGAAGTTATTTTTCCGAGGTTTGGAGTCCCTAGATATTTAATGACTGATGGTGGTTCACATTTTATTCATGGTGCTTTCCGTAAAATGCTTGCTAAGTATGACGTTAATCATAGAATTGCATCTCCTTATCACCCGCAGTCTAGTGGTCAAGTAGAATTGAGTAATAGAGAGCTCAAATTAATTTTGCAAAACACTGTCAATAGGTCTAGAAAGAATTGGTCCAAGAAACTTGATGATGCATTATGGGCCTATAGAACTGCATATAAAAATCCTATGGGTATGTCTCCATATAAAATGGTTTATGGCAAAGCATGTCACTTACTTCTCGAACTAGAACAAAGGCATATTGGGCTATTAAAGAGCTCAACTCTGATTTCAAACTTGCCGGTGAGAAGAGATTATTTGATATTAGCTCACTTGATGAATGGAGAACCCAAGCTTATGAAAATGCCAAGTTGTTCAATGAAAAAGTTAAAAGATGGCATGATAAAAGGATACAAAAGCGTGAGTTTAACGTAGGTGATTATGTATTGCTATACAACTCTCATTTAAGATTTTTTGCAGGAAAACTTCTCTCTAAATGGGAAGGCCCCTATGTTATCGAAGAGGTCTATCGTTCCGGTGCCATAAAAATCAACAACTTTGAAGGCACAAATCCGAAGGTGGTAAACGTTCAAAGAATTAAACATTATATCTCAGGTAATCCCATAAATGTTGAAACCAATATTATTGAAACCGTAACCACGGAGGAATACATAAGGGACACTTTCCTAACGTTTGGACTCGAAAAGGAATAGGTATGTGGTACAGTAAGTAAACCGACTCCAAAACAATTTTTAAGGCAATATTTCTCCGTTTTGAAATATTTAGAAAAATAGAAAATAAGTAGCAGTCCGGGAAGGACACGAGGGCTCCACGAGGGTGGAGGGCGCCCCCTACCCCCTGGGCGCGCCCCCCTACCTCGTGAGCACCTCATGTGCCTTCCGGACTCTGTTTTCTTGCACAATATGTATTTTGGTCGGTAAAAATTCATTATATATTCTCCCGAAGGTTTTGACTCATGTATCACGCAAATATCCTCTGTTCTTGTTTCGAGTTGTTCTCTGTCAGGGTTGTCAAGGCCAGGCATCATGTCGTCCCCCTCCTCCAACAATGGTGACAAAGATGCTTGGCTAATGAAGATAGAGCTGAAGAGGGAAGAACCCATGGAGATCAACAAGGATGAAGGGATCAAGAAGGCCACGGAGAACCAAGCTCCGGCAGCAGAAGACATCCTTCAACCTTATCACAATCTCCTTACCCCAACTAAGATCGAAGCTTTCAAGATGATTGAGTTAGCTCGTATTCAAAACAAGTATCTCACAAGTGAAAATATTTTGTTGAAGGAGCATATCGTTGCACTCAAGGGCATTATCCGCAAGTTGGAGGACCTCTTATGCTCGATGTGCGACTATCCATCACCTCCACCTTCTTCACCAGCAAAGGAGACATAATCACATGGGTATGGGGACTCCCCTTGGCAACTGCCAAGCTTGGGGGAGGTGCCCCGATATCGTATCACAAACACATCTCCTATCTTTACCTTTTTCTTAGTTCGATCCTATTAGTAGTATCTTGATCTAGTAGAATAAAGTTTATGGCATGATCTAGTTTTGAGTTTTGCTTTTGATCTCTCTAAGTCATCGAGTCCGTGAGCTATATAATAAAGATTAGTGTTGAGTCAAGGGCTTGATTTTTTTTTTGCTATGATCTTGAGTGAATAAAAGAAAATAAGAAAAAGAATAAAAATAAGAAAAGAGTTCATATTGATCTTATTGAGAGTAATGACTTCACATAGAAAGAGTATGATGATTAAAAGTTGTTGGGAGTTGGCAGACATAGCTTTGGTCATCATTGCAATTAATAGGAAGTAATAAGGAAAGAGAGGATTCACATATAAATATATTATCATTGACATCTCTTATGATTGGGAGCACTCATTAAAATATGACATGCTAAAGAGTTGATGTTGGACAAGGAAGACAACATAATGGGTTTTGTTTTCTTATATCTGAGATAAAGTATGTTGTCATGGATCATCCAACATGTTGAGCTTACCTTTCCCTCTCATGCTAGCCAAATTCTCAGCACCAAGTAGAGATACCACTTGTGCTTCCAAAAACCCTTAAACCAGTTTTGCCATGAGAGTCCACCATACCTACCTATGGATTGAGTAAGATCCTTCAAGTAAGTTGTCATCGGTGCAAAGCAATAAAAATTGCTCTAAATATGTATGATTGATTGGTGTGGGAGAAATAAACTTTATACGATCTTGTGATGTGGAAGTAATAAAAGCGACAGACTGCATAATAAAGGTTCATATCACAAGTGGGAATATAAAGTGCGTTCTTTCGCATTAAGATTTTGTGCATCCAACCATAAAAGCGCATGGCAACCTCCGCTTCCCTCTGCGAAGGGCCTATCATTTATTATTATCTTGTACCTTATGCAAGAGTCTTGGTAATCTTCACCTTTTCTTTTTCTTTTTATCCTTTGGCAAGCACAGTATGTTGGAAAGATCCTGATAAATATATCTAATTGGATGTAGGGGAGCATGAGTTATTATTGTTGACATTACCCTTGAGGTCAAAGGTTGGGAGGCGAAACTATAAGCCCCTATCTTTCTCTGTGTCCGATCAAAACTCCGTAACCACAAGTATCGCGTGAGTGTTAGCAATTATGAGAGACTAAATGATAGTTGAGTATGTGGACTTGCTTTTGAGCTCTGACATAGACTCTTTCTGATGTTATGATAAATTGCAATTGCTTCAATGACTGAGATTATAGTCTGTTGGTTCTCAATAAAGTTTATGATTCGTACCCTTGCATTGTGAATGGATTATTACTTGAGCATAAGAAATCATATGACAAAATTTATATAAGTTACTGTTATGAGAACAACCACGATGCATTCATGTCCGTATTCTATTTTTATCGACACCTCTACCATATTTATCATCATCGGCTTTCGCTTGAGGACAAGCGAGGTCTAAGCTTGGGGGAGTTGATACGTCCATTTTGCATCATACTTTAATATCGATATTTATTGCATTATGGGCTGTTATTACACGTTATGTCACAATACTTATTCCTATTCTCTCTTATTTTCCAGGTTTACATAAGGAGGGAGAATGCCGGCAGCTGGAATTCTGGGCTGGAAAAGGAGAAAATATTAGAGACCTATTCTGCACAACTCCAAAAGTCCTGAAACTCCACGAAAGTCATTTTTGGAAATAACAAAAAAAATCCAGCGGAAGAAGTTCACCAGAGGGGGGCCCACCTGTCCATGAGGGTGGGGGCGCGCCCTGCCCCCAGGGCGCACCCCCTACCTCGTGGGCCCCCTGTTGGCTCTCTGATGCCCATCTTCTACTATATGAGGTCTTTCGATGAGGAAAAATCATAAGCAACCTTTCGGGACGAAATTCCGCCGCCACGAGGCGGAACCAATCTAGGGCTCCGGCAGAGCTGTTCTGCCGGGGACACTTCCCTCCGGGAGGGGGAAATCATCGCCATCATCATCACCAACGCTCCTCTCATCGGGAGAGGGCAATCTCCATCAACATCTTCACCAGCAGCATATCATATATCTCAAAACCCTAGTTCATCTCTTGTATCCAATTCTTGTCTCCAAGTCCGGGATTGGTACTAGTAGGTTGCTAGTTGTGTTGATTACTCCTTGTAGTTGATGCTAGTTGGTTTATTTGGTGGAAGATCATATGTTCAGATCCTTTATGCATATTATTACCCCTCCGATTATGAACATGAATATGCTTTGTGAGTAGTTATGTTTGTTCCTGAGGACATGGGAGAAGTCTTGCTATTAGTAGTCATGTGAATTTGGTATTCGTTCGATATTTTGATGAGATGTATGTTGTCTAGCCTGTAGTGGTGTTATGTGAACGTCGACTACATAACACTTCACCATTATTTGGGCCTAGAGGAAGGCATTGGGAAGTAATAAGTAGATGATGGGTTGCTAGAGTGACAGAAGCTTAAACCCTAGTTTATGCGTTGCTTCGTAAGGGGCTGATTTGGATCCATATGTTTCATGCTATGGTTAGGTTTACCTTAATACTTTTGTTGTAGTTGTGGATGCTTGCAATAGAGGTTAATCATAAGTGGGATGCTTGTTCAAGTAAGAACAGCACCCAAGCACCGGTCCACCCACATATCAAATTATCAAAGTACAGAACGCGAATCATATGAACGTGATGAAAACTAGCTTGATGATATTCCCATGTGTCCTCGGGAGCGCTTTTCCTTATATAAGAGTTTGTCCAGGCTTGTCCTTTGCTACAAAAAGGATTAGGCCACCTTGCTGCACTTTATTTACTTTTTGCTCGTTACTATTTATCTTATCACAAAACTATCTGTTACCACTTATTTCAGTACTTGCAGAGAATACCTTGCTGAAAACCGCTTATCATTTCTTTCTGCTCCTCGTTGGGTTCGACACTCTTACTTATCGAAAGGACTACGATAGATCCCCTATACTTGTGGGTCATCAATGAATAGTGGGTGGAGGGGTATATATAGCCTCCACACAAAATCTAACCGTTACACACAAATCACTAAACTCGGACCGATTTAGAGAACTCGGTCAGACCGATTTGGTTCATAGTGTGACCGTTAGGCATTTCAGTGGGTCCGACACGTCAACTCGGTGGGACCGATTTCATTAGGGTTAGGGCATAACGTAATCTCGGTGAGACCGATTACACAAACTCAGTGAGACCGATTTTGGTAATAGACAAACAGAGAGTTGGTCAGGAAAACTCGGTGGGACCGATTCGCCCATCTTGGTTGGACCGAAACGTTACGAAAGGGTGACAGAGAGTTTGCATTGCAATCTCAGTGGGAACGATTTCATATTTCAGTGAGACCGAAATTATCGCAATAGGCAACAGAGAGTTTGCAATCCCATCTCGGTGAGACCGAGATCCCTATCGGTGAGACCGAAAAGACTAGGGTTTCTGGCAGTGGCTATGTCAATTGAACTCGGTGGCACCGGATAGAAAGTTTTGGTGGGTCCGAGTTTGACTTTTGTTTTAGGACATATGTGGATGTGAGAAAGTGGTTGAGGGCTTTGGAGCATATCACTAAGCACTTTGAGCAAGCAGGCCATTAAGCAACACCTCATCCCCTCTTAATAGTATTGGCTTTCCTATGGACTCAATGTGATCTTGGACCACTAAAATAGAAAATGTAGAGTCTTGAGCTTTGAGCTTGAGCCAATCCTTTGTCTTCAGCATTTTGAAGGGGTTCCACATCCTCTGGTCATGCCACTCCATTGTTGAACTTATCTGAAACATACTAGGTAGAAGTATTAATCCAACAAGAGATATGTTGACATTAATTACCAAAATCACCTAGGGAGCACTTGTGCTTTCAGTTGGGGTTCTTGGTACTATCAGAGTCGGCATACTTGATGAGAGCCGCGATGAGCTCCCGCATGTCGTTGCAATGACGTTTAAGCCGCCCAAGTTTCTGCTTGAGTGGAAGAAAACGACAATTGTTCTCCAACATTAAAACTGCTAAGCCGATGTTGATATTATGTGAAGAATGTATGATAGTCGAGACCGGCACACCCAGCTGGTCATCGACTCGCCCTCCGCTTGAACACAAGAGACCAGATCCACGATCGACATAGGCTGCTTGCATGTATCCTTGAAGTTCTGGATAAACCGGGCCTTCAGCTCTGCCCATGATCCGATGGAGTTGGCCGGCATCCCCTTCAACCAGGTACGAGTCGTCCCTTCCAGCATCATGGTGAAATACTTAGCGTATGCAGCCTCACTAACATCCAGCATCTCCATAGCCATCTCATAATTAACTCTCCACCCAAGCCTTAGGGGGCTGATCTGCTGTGTAATTAGGTACCTTACGGGGGCCTTTGAAGTCTTTGGGCAGACGTTCGTTTCGTAGAGCTGCTGTTAAACACGGCACACCCAAAGCTCTAGATGTTACTCCTGCCTGAATTGAAGTCGTCGGGTAAATCGGCGTGTGCTGATGAGTCGCCAGCTCGGCCTCTTGACGCGCTCTACCCTGGTCCACCAAATCCTGTGCATTGGCACCATTGTGCGCCTGGTCATGTCCATGAGGTTGGTTACGGCGTTGCTCAGTACTCGAGACGGCTGGCGAGTCAATGTGCCTACTGTAGCTCCAGCTTGGACGAGGGGTCGAATGAATCTGGTCACGACTATAAGAATAAGCTTGCTACTTTACCAAAGCTGTTTGAAGAAGCTCTCTAGCCCTTTGGGTTTCAACCGCCGTCGGAGTCTCGCCCTCAACTGGCAGAGCCGCCAATCGCGTAGCTGCAGCAATCATATGGTCTAAAGGGGTGGAGTAATGACCCGGCGGCGTCACCATGTGCTGAGGCGGGGTGTTGTTCATATGCGGAGAACCTGTCATGCGCGGCTGACCCGGCGTTCCATCGCCTCGTGCTCCGGTCGTCTGATTTATCACCGGCGGGTTACTGGCCCCTGCCCCAGGTGTGTTGAAGAGGTTCCTTGACTCATAAACCAAAGGCGGACGACTCCTGTGCTTTCTCCTCAAGACCTCGTTGGCAGCGTTCTGAACCACCGAGAGCCGGTATGAATCCGCTGTGCTTGTGCATTTAAAACGGCCCACTCTGCATTCATCCTACCATTCTCCACCGCCAGATCTTCCTTGGCCTGTGCTATCTCATCACGCAGCTTAGCCACATCCGCCTTATGATGTTCCTGGTTGTCCGAGGTTACCTCCACTCCCATCAGAGTCGCCAGATCATCCAATAGATCTGTTAAAACTTGAGCCGGCGGGCATATTGAACCGCCAACACCCGCTGCTGTTACTACCACTATGCTGGAAGTCATAGCCGCGGCGGCTGTCAAACCAAGAACCGGCTGGGTGCCAGCCATGAAGATTGCCACCCTATTCGGCGGCTCATGGGGGTCCAGAATACTATTGCCATCGGAACAGCCCCCAAGCCGTCCGTCTTTTGATTCATTGAGTTGGTCTCGCCCGTGGACGACTCACCATCAGAGTAGATGGTCGTCTCACCGCGAGACACAGAGCCTTCCAATTCAGCCCCGGGGATAAATCCAACAAAGGCATGTTTCACGATGGGTTGAATCCGGGCGGGTCGTGCACGCTGAGCCGTCTCGATGATGTCAGTGCAGATGTCCGGCTCAGGGCCCGGTTCAACGATCTTGCCGATGAAGACATGGATTCCATCGAAGGGGACCCGATACCCGTACTTAATTGAACCGGCCTCGAGGCCCCAGCCTACATCGTCGATGTAGAGCTTGCCGCGACGACTCTTGGTCATCCGGCCCAGGGCATATCCCTTCATCCCTTCGAAGCTGCCCTTCAAGAACTCAAAACCACCATCCGCAGGCCCCACGGTGGGCGCCAACTGTCGTGGGATTGTCACGGCAGATGTCCTAGTGAAAGGACTTAGTTGTGGAGCCATGGCGACGAGGTTAGCTTAAAGGGGTTAAATGGGACAAAGGACGCGAGGAGTTTATACTGGTTCAGCCCCTTGCGGTGAAGGTAAAAGTCTAATACAGTTTGAGCTGGTATTGCTAGGGTTTCGATTACCAGGGAGCGAATACGCTTTGCCTGGCTTTCGATCTGTCGTTGTCTTGCCCTAAGCCGTTGCCAGGTCGTCCCCTTATATACATGGGTTGACGCCCTGCGGCCTACAGAGTCTCGGCCGACTCATACAAACGTGTCCAGATCGGTGACTTATCTTACATGCCTAACAATACAAGTCACATATACATGGCGGTTTACACTTACGGGCCTTAAGCCGCCTTCGGGTTTGGGCCCTTTAATAAGACTGTCTTATGAACCGCCATCTTCAATATACTCTTGGGCTTCATTTAGATGAACCACCATTAGGATAACCAGGCCTCTCCTGGGCGGGTCATATCCGATAGTCATATCCCCAACACTTAGTGTGCTATCTGATGACCCACAAGTATAGGGGATCTATCGTAGTCCTTTCGATAAGTAAGAGTGTCGAACCCAACGAGGAGCAGAAGGAAATGATAAGCGGTTTTCAGTAAGGTTTTCTCTGCAAGCACTGAAATAGTAGGTGATAGATAGTTTTGTGATAAGATAAATAGTAACGAGCAAAAAGTAAATAAAGTGCAGCAAGGTGGCCCAATCCTTTATGTAGCAAAGGATAAGCCTGGACAAATTCTAATAATGAAGAAGGAGCTCCCGAGGACACATTGGGAATTATCGTCAAGCTAGTTTTCATCATGTTCATATGATTCGCATTCGGTACTTTGATAATTTGTTATGTGGGTGGACCGGTACTTGGGTACTGCCCTAACATGGACAAGCATCCCACTTATGATTAACCCCTATTGCAAGCATCCGCAACTACAAAAAGGAGTATTAAGGTAAACCTAACCACAGCATTAAACATATGGGTCCATATCAACCCCTAACGAAGTAACGCACAAACTAGGGTTTAAGCTTCTGTCACTCTAGCAACCCATAATCTACTTATTACTTCCCTATGCCTTCCTCTAGGCCCAAATAATGGTGAAGTGTCATGTAGTCGAGGTTCACATAACACCACTAGAGGAAAGACAACATACATATCATCAAAATATCGAACGAATACCAAATTCACATGACTACTAATAGCAAGACTTCACCCATGTCCTCAAGAACAAACATAACTACTCACAAAGCATATTCATGTTCATAATCATAGGAGTAATACTATGCATAAAGGATCTGAACATATGATCTTCCACCAAGTAAACCAATTAGCATCAACTACACGGAGTAATCAACACTACTAGCAACCCACAGGTACCAATTTGTGGTTTTGATACAAGATTGGATACAAGAGATGAACTAGGGTTTTGAGAGGAGATGGTGCTGGTGAAGATGTTGATGGAGATTGACCCCCTCTCGATGAGAGGATCGTTGGTGATGACGTTGGTGATGATTTCCCCCTCCCGGAGGGAAGTGTCCCCGACAGAACAGCTCCGCCAGAGCCCTAGATTGATTCCTCCAAGGTTCCGCCTCGTGGCGGTGGAGTTTCGTCCCGTAAGCTTGCCCACGATTTTTTCCAGAGTAAAAGTGATGATATAGCGAAGATGGATGCGGAGGCCACGGGGGCCCGGAGATAGGGGTCGCGCCCTCTGTGGGGGCGCCCTCCCTCCCGGACAGGTGTGGGCCCCTGGCCTATTTCTTTCGCTCATAAATTCTTAATAAATCCAAAAGTTGTTTCGTGGAGTTTCAGGACTTTTGAAGTTGTGCGTAATAGGTTTCAACGTTTGCTCCTTTTCGGCCGAATTCCATTTGCCGCATTCCCCCTCTTCATGGTAAACCTTGTAAAATAAGAGAGAATATCCATAAGTATTGAGATATAATGTGTAATAACAGCCCATAATGCAATAAATATTGATATAAAAGCATGATGCAAAATGGACGTATCAACTCCCCCAAGCTTAGACCTCGCTTGTCCTCAAGCGCAAGCCGAAATCGAAAAATATGTCCACATGTTTAGAGATAGAGGTGTCGATAAAATAAAATATGGACATGAGGGCAACATGATCATTCTAATAACAGCAACATATATAGATTTTGTCATATGATTTCCTATGCTCAAGTAATAAGCAATTCACAATGTCAAGTATGGTTCAAAAACTTCATTGGGAACTAACAAACTATAATCTCAGTCATTGAAGCAATTGCAATTTATCGTAACATCAGAAAGAGTCAATAATGGAGCTTTTCAGCAAGCTCACATACTCAACTATCTCGTAGTCTCGTATAATTGTTAACACTCACGCAATACTTGTGGTTATAGAGTTTCAGCCGGACACTGAGAAAGATAGGGGCTTATTGTGTTGCCTCCCAACATATTCACCTTTAGGTGATGTCAACAATAATAGCCTATGCCAACTTACATCCAATTGGATATATATATCATGATCTTTCAAACATGAGGAGCTTGCCAAAGGATAAAAATAAAAGGGAAAGGTGAGCATCACCTTGACTAAAGCGTAAAGTAAAACATAAAGTAAAAGATAGGCCCTTCGCAGAGGGAAGCAGAGGTTGTCATGCACGTTTAGGGTTGATGCATGAAATCTTAATGCAAAAGAATGTCACTTTATATTACCCCTTGTATGTGGACCTTTATTATGCAGTCCGTCGCTTTTATTACTTCCACAACAAGTTCGTACAAAGCTTATTTTCTTTGCACTAATAAGTCATACATATTTAGAGAGCAATTTTTATTGCTTGCACCGATGACAACTTACTTGAAGGATCTTCTTCAATCCATAGGTAGGTATGGTGGACTCTAATGGAAAAAGTGGGTTTAAGGATATTTGGAAGCACAATTAGTATCTCTACTTGGTGCAAGGAATTTGGCTAGCATGAGGGGGAAAGGCAAGCTCAACATGTTTGGAAGGTCAATGACAATATACTTTAACTGAGATGTCAGAAAACATAAACCATTATATTGTCTTCATTGTCCAACATCAACTCTTTTAGCATGTCATACTTAATGAGTGCTTCACAATCATAAAAGGTGTCCAAGATAATATATTTATATGTGAACCCCTCTTTCCTTATCACTTCCTATTAATTGCAACGATGACCAAGGCTACGTTCATCTACTCTCAACAATTTTTATGCCTCATATTTTCTGTGTGTGAAGTTATCACTATCCATAAGATCAATATGAACTCTTTTGTTCTTTCTACCTTCTCAAGATCATAGCAACATAGCAAAGCCCTTGACTCAACACTAATCTTTATTATAGATAGAACACGGACTCGCTTACATAAAGAGATCACAAAGCAAAACTCAAAACTACTTGATATCAAAACTTCAATCTACTAGATCAAGATACTACTAAAAGGATCGAACTAAATAAAGCGGTAAGAATAGGAGTGTGATGGTGATACGATACCGGGGCACCTCCCCCAAGCTTGGCAGTTGCCAAGGGGAGTGCCCATACCCATGTGATTATTTCTTCGGAGGTGGTGGAGGTGGTGATGATGACGGTGGATAATCGCACATCGAGCGTAATAGCTCCTCCAACTTGCGGATAATGCCCTTGAGCCCAGCAATATGATCCTTCAACAAAATATTCTCCTGTGTGAGATACTTGTTCTGTACGCGGGCTAACTCAATCATCTTGAAAGCTTCAATCTCTGTTGGAGTGAAAAGGTTAGGTAAAGGTTGAGGGATGTCTTCTTCTTTCACCACCGGAGCTTGAACCTCCATGGCCTTCTTGATCCCTTCATCCTTGTTGATCTCTTCTGGTTCCTCTCTTTTCAACTCTATCTTCAATAGCCAAGCATCCTTGTCTTCGTTGTTGGAGGAGGAAGAAGTCATGGTGCTCTAAATCTGCAACGGAAACAGCTCGAAACAAAAACATAGGATATTTGCGTGATACGGTGGTCAAAACCTTCGGGAGTATATATAATGAATTGACCAAAATACATAACATACAAGAAAACGGAGTCCGGGAGGCACACGAGGTGCCCACGAGACAGGGGAGCGCCCTACAGGGGGGCGCGGCCTCCTCTCTCGTGGGAGCCTCGTGTCCCTTTCGGACTACTTCTTTCTTCCTAAAATTCTTAAATAATCCAAAACTGATAAAAATTGCCATTAGAGTTGTTTTGGAGTCGGTTTACTTACCGTACCACGTACCTATGCCTTTTCGGAGTCTGGAATGTTCTAGAAAGTGTCTCTTATGTATTCCTCAGGGGTTATGGTTTCAATAATATTAGTTTCAACATTGACAGGATTACCTGAAATATAATGTTTAATTCTTTAACCGTTTACCACCCTTGGATTTGTGCCTTCGAAGTTGTTGATTTTTATAGCACCAGAACGATAGACCTCCTCGATAACGTAGGGACCTTCCCATTTTGACAGAAGTTTTCCTGCAAAAAACCTTAAACGAGAGTTGAACAATAGCACATAATCTCCTACGTTAAACTCACGCTTTTGTATCCTCTTATCATGCCAGTGTTTGACTTTTTCTTTCAAAAGCTTGGCATTCTCATATGCTTGGGTTCTCCATTCATCAAGTGAGCTAATATCAAACAACCTCTTCTCACCGGCAAGTTTGAAGTCATAATTGAGCTCTTTAATAGCCCAATATGCCTTATGTTCAAGTTCAAGAGGTAAATGACATGCTTTTCCATAAACCATCTTATATGGAGACATACCCATAGGATTTTCGTATGCAGTTCTATAGGCCCATAATGCATCATCAAGTTTTTTGGACCAATTCTTTCTAGATCTATTCACAATCTTTTGCAAAATTAATTTGAGCTCTCTATTTCTCAACTCTACTTGACCACTAGACTGCGGGTGATAAGGAGATGTGATTCTATGATTGACATCATACTTAGCAAGCATCTTACGAAAAGCACCATGAATAAAGTGTGAACCACCATCAGTCATAAGATATCTAGGGACTCCAAACCTCGGAAAAATAACTTCTTTAAGAATTTTAATAGAAGTTTTATGATCAGCACTACTAGTTGGAATAGCTTCTACCCACTTAGTAATGTAATCAACAGCAACTAGAATATGTGTATAACCATTGGAGGCAGGAAAAGGCCCCATATAATCAAAGCCCCAAACATCAAACGGTTCAATAACAAGAGAGAAATTCATAGGCATTTCTTGATGTCTACTAATGTTACCTATTCTTTGACATTCATCACAAGATAAGACAAACTTACGAGCATCTTTGAAAAGAGTAGGCCAATAAAAACCAGATTGTAGTACCTTGTGTGCAGTTCTATCTCCAGCGTGGTGTCCTCCATTGGATTCAGAGTGACACTTGCGTAGGATTTGTTCCTGTTCATGCTCAGGCACACAACGTGTAATAATACCAGCTACTCCTTCTTTATAAAGGTGTGGATCATCCCAGAAGTAATGTCTTAAATCATAAAATAACTTTTTCTTTTGCTGGTATGTGAAACTAGGCGGTATATATTTAGCAACAATGTAATTAGCATAATCAGCATACCAAGGAGCAGTACGAGAAGCATTGACAACCGCTAATTGTTCATCGGAAAACTATCATTAATAGGCAAGGGTCATCAAGAACATTCTCTAACCTAGACAAGTTATGCATAGCAGTGTTCTCAGCTCCCTTTCTATCATTAATATGCAAGTCAAATTCTTGGAGCAAGAGAACCCATCTAATGAGTCTAGGCTTAGCATCTTTCTTTTCCATAAGATATTTAATGGCAGCATGATCAGTGTGAATAGTAACTTCGGAATCAACAATATAAGGTCTAAACTTATCACATGCAAACACAACTGCTAAGAACTCTTTTTCAGTAGTAGCATTATTTCTCTGGGCAGTATCAAGAGTCTTACTAGCATACTGGATAACATTCAATTTCTTATCGACTCTTTGCCCTAAAACAGCACCTACAGCATAATCACTAGCATCACACATAATTTCAAAAGGTAACTCCAATCAGGTGGCTGAACAATAGGTGCAGTGATCAAAGCTTTCTTAAGTGTTTCAAATGCTTCCAAACAATCATCATCATAGACAAAAGGAATATCTTTTTGCAATAAGTTAGTCAGAGGCCTATAGATTTTAGAAAAGTCCTTAATGAACCTCCTATAAAAGCCGGCATGACTAAGGAAACTTCTTATACCTTTTATGTCCTTGGGACATGGCATCTTTTCAATAGCATCAACTTTGGCTTTATCAACTTCAATACCTCTTTCGGAGATCTTGTGCCCCAAGACAATGCCTTCATTAACCATAAAGTGACACTTTTCCCAATTCAGGATGAGACTAGTGTCTTCGTATCTCTGTAAAACTCGATCAAGGTTGCTCAAACAATCATCAAAAGAGGATCCATAGACGGAGAAGTCATCCATGAATACCTCACAAATCTTTTCACAAAAATCAGAGAATATAGCCATCATGCATCTTTGAAAGGTAGAAGGTGCATTACATAAACAAAAAGGCATACGTCTATAAGCAAAAGTACCAAAATGGCAAGTAAAGGTAGTTTTAGATTGATCCTTTGCGGACACAGGTATTTGAGAGAAGCCAGAATAACCATCTAGAAAGCAAAAATGTGTGTGTTTGGATAGCCTTTCTACCATTTGATCAATAAAAGGTAAAGGGTAATGATCTTTCTTAGTAGCTTTATTTAACTTACGAAAATCAATTACCATCCTATAACCTGTAATAATTCTTTGCGGGATCAATTCATCTTTATCATTAGGAACAACGGTAATACCTCCTTTTTTAGGGACACAATGGATAGGGCTTACCCATTCACTATCATCAACGGGATAAATAATACCTGCCTCAAGGAGCTTTAGTATCTCCTTCCTTACCACTTCCTTCATTTTGGGATTTAATCATCTTTGAGGATCTCTAACTGGTTTGGCATCTTTCTCCACTGAAATTTTGTGTTGACATAATGTGGGACTAATGCCCTTAAGATCATCCAGAGTATATCCAATAGCAGCTCGGTGCTTCTTCAGAGTTTTCAATAATCTTTCTTTTCTTTCTCTGAAAGGTTAGCACTAATAATAACAGGATATATTTCTTTTTCATCAAGATAAGCATACTTAAGATTATCAGGTAAAGGTTTGAGTTCAAACACGGGATCTCCCTTGGGTGGAGGGGGATCCCAAAGAATTTCAACGGGAAGGTTATGTTTCAGCATAGATTCTTGTTTAAGGAACACTTCATCTATTTCTTCCCTTTCCTGCATAAACATATCGTTTTCATGGTCTAGCAAATATTTTTCTAACGTATCGGTCGGAGGAACAGCAATGGAAGCAAGACCAATAATTTCATCCTTACTAGGTAATTCCTCTTCACGGTGTTGTATTAGAAATTTAGAAAAGTTGAACTCATGAGACATATCACCTAGACCAATAGTAACAACATCCTTTTCGCAATCTATCTTAGCATTAACGGTGTTCAAGAAGGGTCTACCAAATATAATGGGACAAAAGCTATCTTGTGGGGAGCCAAGAACAAGAAAATCAGCAGGATATTTAGTTTTCCCACACAAGACTTCAACATCTCTAACAATTCCCATTGGTGAAATAGTATCTCTATTGGCAAGTTTAATTGTGACATCAATATCTTCTAACTCAGTAGGTGCAATATCGTGCTTAATTTCTTTGTATAAGTCAATTGGTATTGCACTAGCACTAGCACCCATATCACATAAGCCATGATAATAATGATCTCCTATTTTAACAGAAATAACAGGCATGCCTACCATAGGTCTATGTTTATATTTAGCACAAGGTTTGGCAATTCTAGCAGTTTCATCATAGAAAGAAATAACATGCCCATCAATATTATCAGACAAGAGATCTTAAACAATAGCAACATTAGGTTCAACTTTGATTTGCTCAGGAGGTGTATAAGTTCCAATATTGCTTTTACGAACCACAGTTGAAGCTCTAGCATGATCCTTTATCCTAACAGGGAAAGGTGGTTTCTCAACATAAGCAGTAGGAATAATAGGATCACTATATGTAATAGTCTTTTCTTCGACTGTAATGGGTGCTACTACTTTCACTTCAACAGGAGGATTATATTTAAAACACTTCTCTTTAGGGAGATCAACGTGAGTAGCAAAAGTTTCACAAAAAGTAGCTACTATCTCAGAGTCAAGTCCATACTAAGAGCTAAATCCTCGGAAAGCATCGGTATCCATAAAAGATTTAACACAATCGAACTTAGGTGTCATACCTGACTCCTTACCATCTTCGGAACCCCAATATTCAGATTTGTGTTTAATTCTTTCCAATAAGTCCCATTTGAAATCAATATTCTTCAGCATATAGGAACTAGCACAGGAAGTATCGAGCAAGATGCGATTACCTAGAGAAAGCCGAGCATAAAAATTCTGAATAATCATTTCCCGAGAGAGCTCATGATTGGGGCATGAATATAACATTGACTTAAGCCTCCCCCAAGCTTGAGCGATGCTTGCTCCTTCGCGAGGCCAGAAATTATATATGTAATTACGATCACGATGAACAAGATGCATAGGATAGAACTTCTGGTGAAATTCCAACTTCAATCGCTTATAATTCCAATATCTCGTAGCATCACATAGCCTATACCATGTAATTGCATCCCCCTTAAAAGATAAAGGGAAGACCTTCCTTTTGACAACATCATCGGGAATACCTGCAAGCTTAAATAATCCACAAACTTCATCCACAAAGATAAGGTGTAAGTCGGGATGCAATGTTCCGTCTCCTGCAAAAGGATTAGCAAGCAGTTTTTCTATCATACCCGAAGGAATCTCAAAGTGAATATTTTCATAAAGTTCAGTAGGTTGAGGGGCATCTCTTTGCTCTTTTGGTTGAGGCGAAGATACCCCAAACAAGCCACTCAAAGGATTAGTTTCCATAGTGACAAGTAACAGAAAATTTCAGCACACTATATAAATGTTTCCTTACCAAGTTCCACTCACCAAGAGCGCTATGCTCCCCGGCAACAGCGCCACAAAAGATTCTTGATGACCCACAAGTATAGGGGATCTATCGTAGTCCTTTCGGTAAGTAAGAGTTTCGAACCCAACGAGGAGCAGAAGGAAATGATAAGTGGTTTTCAGTAAGGTTTTCTATGCAAGCACTAAAATAGTAGGTGATAGATAGTTTTGTGATAAGATAAGTAGTAACGAGCAAAAAGTAAATAAAGTGCAGCAAGGTGGACCAATCCTTTATGTAGCAAAGGATAAGCCTGGACAAATTCTAATAATGAAGAAGGAGCTCCCGAGGACACATTGGGAATTATCGTCAAGCTAGTTTTCATCACGTTCATATGATTCGCGTTCGGTACGTTGATAATTTGTTATGTGCGTGGACCGGTACTTGGGTACTGCCCTAACATGGACAAGCATCCCACATGTGATTAACCCCTATTGCAAGCATCCGCAACTACAAAAAGGAGTATTAAGGTAAACCTAACCACAGCATTAAACATATGGGTCCATATCAACCCCTAACGAAGCAACGCATAAACTAGGGTTTAAGCTTCTGTCACTCTAGCAACCCATCATCTACTTATTACTTCCCTATGCCTTCCTCTAGGCCCAAATAATGGTGAAGTGTCATGTAGTCGACGTTCACATAACACCACTAGAGGAAAGACAACATACATCTTATCAAAATATCGAACAAATACCAAATTCACATGACTACTAATAGCAAGACTTCACCCATGTCCTCAGGAACAAACGTAACTACTCACAAAGCATATTCATGTTCATAATCAGAGGAGTAATAATATGCATAAAGGATCTGAACATATGATCTTCGACCAAGTAAACCAATTAGCATCAACTACACGGAGTAATCAACACTACTAGCAACCCACAGGTACCAATTTGTGGTTTTGATACAAGATTGGATACAAGAGATGAACTAGGGTTTTGAGAGGAGATGGTGCTGGTGAAGATGTTGATGGAGATTGACCCCCTCTCGATGAGAGGATCGTTGGTGATGACGTTGGTGATGATTTCCCCCTCCCGGAGGAAAGTGTCCCCGGCAAAACAGCTCCGCCAGAGCCCTAGATTGATTCCGCCAAGGTACCGCCTCGTGGCGGCGGAGTTTCATCCCGTAAGCTTGCCCACGATTTTTTCCAGGGTAAAAGTGATGATATAGCAGAAGATGGACGCCGGAGGCCCACCAGGGGGCCCAAAAGATAGGGGCCCGCGCCCTACAAGGGGGCGCGCCCTCCTGTCTCCTGGACTGGGTGTGGGCCCCTGGCCTATTTCTTTCGCTCATAAATTCATAGTAAATCCAAAAAGTGGTTTCATGGAGTTTCGGGACTTTTGAAGTTGTACAGAATAGGTTTCCAACATTTGCTCCTTTTCCAGCCAGAATTCCAGCTGCCGGCATTCCCCCTATTCATGGTAAACCTTGTAAAATAAGAGAGAATAGGCATAAGTATTGAGATATAATTTGTAATAACATCCCATAATGCAATAAATATTCATATAAAAGCATGATGCAAAATGGACGTATCACTATCAAACGTCACAACGTAACTGGGTGAATATAAAGATGCTCTACAGGTGTCTCCAATGGTGTTTGTTGAGTTGGCATAGATCGAGATTAGGATTTGTCACTCCGATTATCGGAGAGGTATCTCTGGGGCCTCTCGGTAATGCACATCACTATAAGCCTTGCAAGCAATGTGACTAATGAGTTAGTTGTGGGATGATGCATTACAGAATGAGTAAAGAGACTTGCTGGTAACGAGATTGAACTAGGTATTGAGATACCGATGATCGAATCTCGGGCAAGTAACATACCGATGACAGAGGGAACAACGTATGTTGTTATATGGTTTGACCGATAAACATCTTCGCAGAATATGTGGGAGCCAATATGAGCATCCAGTTTCCGCTATTGGTTATTAACCGGAGATGAGTCCCGGTCATGTCTACATAGTTCTCGAACCCGTAGGGTCCGCACGCTTAACGTTCGGTGACGATCGGTATTATGAGTTTATGTGTTTTGATGTACCGAAGGTTGTTCGAAGTCCCGGATGTGATCATGGAAATGACGAGGAGTCTCAAAATGGTCGAACATGAAGATTGATATATTTCAAGGTTATGTTTGGACACCGGAAAGGTTTCAGACGAGTTCGGGCATTTTCCGGAGTATCGGAGGGTTACAGGAACCCCCCGGGGAGTTAATGGGCCTTAATGGCCATGGTGGAAGAGAGGAGGAGGCGGCCAAGTGGGAGGGGCGCGCCCCCCAAGCCCAATCCGAATTGGGGAGGGGGCAGGCCCCCCTTTCCTTCTCTCCCTCTCCCTCTTCCTTCTTCTCCTACTCCAACTAGTGAAAGGGGGAAACCTACTCCTACTAGGAGTAGGTTTCCCCCCCTTGGGCGCGCCCCATGAGGCCGACCCTCCCCCTCCTCCACTCCTTTATATACGAGGGAGGGGGGCACCCCATAGACACACAAGTTGATTGTTTTAGCCGTGTGCGGTGCCCCCATCCACAGATTTCCACCTCGGTCATATCGTTGTAGTGCTTAGGCGAAGCCCTGCGTCGGTAACTTCATCATCACCGTCATCACGCCGTCGTGCTGAAGAAACTCTCCCTCGGCCTCTGATACGTCTCCAAGGTATCTATAATTTTTTATTGTTCCATGCTATTATATTATCTATCTTGGATGTTTATGGGCTTTATTTTACACTTTTATATTATTTTTGGGACTAACCTATTGACCCGAGCCAGTGCAGTTCTCGTTTTTCCCTGTTTGTTGTTTGAAGAAAAGGAATATCAAACGAGTCGAAACGGAATGAAACCTTCGGAGAAATTATTTTTGGAAGGAAAGCAACCTGATAGACTTGGAGTGCATGTCAAGAAAGAACGAGGAGCCACGAGGTGAGGCGCCCACCCCTAGGCGCGCCTCCACCCTCGTGGGCCCTCGTGGCTCCCCGACGTATTTCTTCCACCTATATATATCCATATACCCTAAAAACTTCGAGGAACAGAATAGATCTGGAGTTCCGCCGCAGCAAACCTCTGTAGCCAACAAAAGTCAATCGAGACCTGTTAAAACACTCCACGGAGGGGGGAACCTCACCGATGGCCATCTTCATCATCCCGCGCTCTCCAAGATGAGGAGGAGTAGTTTACCCTCGGGCTGAGGGTATGTACCAGTAGCTATGTGTTTGATCTCTCTCTCTCTCTCTCTCTCTCTCTCTCTCTCTCTCTCTCTCGTGTTCTTAATTTTGCACGATCTTGATGTATCGCGAGCTTTGCTATTATAGTGGATCTTATGTTGCTTCACCCCTCTTCTCTCTTGTAATGGGTTGAGTTTTCCCTTTGAAGTAATCTTATTGGATTGAGTCTTTAATGACTTGAGAACACTTGATGTATGTCTTGCCGTGCGTATCTGCGGTGACAATGGGATATCGCGTGATTCACTTGATGTATGTTTTGGTGATCAACTTGCGGGTTCCGCCCATGAACTTATGCATAGGGGTTGGCACACATTTTCGTCTTGATTCTCCGGTAGAAACTTTGGGGCACTCTTTGTGGTTCTATGTGTTGGTTGAATAGATGAATCTGAGATTGTGTGATGCATAACGTATAATCATACCCACGGATACTTGAGGTGACATTGGAGTATCTAGGTGACATTAGGGTTTTGGTTGATTTGTGTCTTAAGGTGTTATTCTAGTACGAACTCCAGGGCTGTTTGTGACACTTATAGGAATAGCCCAACGGATTGATTGGAAAGAATAACTTTGAGGTGGTTTCGTACCCTACCATAATCTCTTTGTTTGTTCTCTGCTATTAGTGACTTTGGAGTGACTCTTTGTTGCATGTTGAGGGATAGTTATATGATCCAATTATGTTATTATTGTTGAGAGAACTTGCACTAGTGAAAGTATGAACCCCAGGCCTTGTTTCCTAGCATTGCAATACCGTTTGTGCTCACTTTTATTATTAGTTACCTTGCTGTTTTTATATTTTCAGATTACAAAAACCTATATCTACCATCCATATTGCACTTGTATCACCATCTCTTCATGAACTAGTGCACCTATACAATTTACCATTGTATTGGGTGTGTTGGGGACACAAGAGACTCTTTGTTATTTGGTTGCAGGGTTGCTTGAGACATATCATCTTCATCCTACGCCTCCCACGGATTGATAAACCTTAGGTCATCCACTTGAGGGAAATTTGCTACTGTCCTACAAACCTCTGCACTTGGAGGCCCAACAACGTCTACAAGAAGAAGGTTGTGTAGTAGACATCAAGCTCTTTTCTGGCGCCGTTGCCGGGGAGGTGAGTGCTTGAAGGTATATCTTTAGATCTTGCAATAAAATCTTTTAGTTTCTTATTTTATAACTAGTTTATATTATAAAAGAAAATTACAAAAAAATGGAATTAAGCTTGCCTCATATGCTTCATCTTTTAAATGTCTTTCGTGAAAATGATGGGAAGGAAAATTTTGCTCAAGTACTAGAAGAAGAATTACATAGAATGCTTGGCATAAAATATGTGAATGATGAGCATGATTGCAATGTTGTTAGTATGAATTCTATGAATATCCATGATTCTAATGATATGCAAAGCCACAAGCTTGGGGATGCTATGTTTGATGAAGATGATATTTTTTGTCCCCCAAGTTTTGATGAGCAAATTTACTATGATGAAAGCATGCCCCCTATCTATGATGATTATTGTGATGACATTTATGCTATAAATAATAATGATAGCCATGAAACTTGTCATCTTGATCCTAATTTTCAATCACATAATAGTTATTTTGTTGAGGTTGCTCCCACCACTATTCATCAGAATAAATTTGCTTATGTGGAGAGTAATAAAATTTCTATGCTTGTAGATCGTGAAAGGAATGCTTTATGTGCTGGTTATATTGTTTAATTCATTCATGATGCTACTGAAAATTATTATGAGGGAGGAATATATGCTTGTAGGAGTTGCAATAATATCAAGTTTCCTCTCTATGTGTTGAAAATCTTGAAGTTATGCTTGTTTTGCCTTCCTATGCTAGTTGATTATTGTTCCCATAAGTTGTTTGCTCACAAAATCCCTATGCATAGGAAGTGGGTTAGACTTAAATGTGCTAGTCATATTCTTCATGATGCTCTCTTTATGTTTAAATTCTTATCTTTTATGTGAGCATCATTGAAATCATCATGCCTAGCTAGGGGCGTTAAACGTTAGCGCTTGTTGGGAGGCAACCCAATTTTATTTTTTTCCTTGCTTTTTGCTCCTGCTTAGTAATAAATAAATCATCTAGCCTCTGGTTATATGTGGTTTTATGTTTTAATTAGTGTTTGTGCCAAGTAAGACCTATAAGATCTTCTTGGATGATAATTATTTGATCTTGCTGAAAAAGACAGAAACTTTCTGCTCACGAAAACAATTGTTAAAAATCACCAGAAAGTGATAAAATACTGATTCCAATTGAAGTAGATCAATAATCAAATTATCTAGGTCGTCCTATTTTGGCAGATTTTTCTGAGTTGCAGAAGTTTGTGTTTGATACAGATTACTACAGACTATTCTGTTTTTAACAGATTCTGTTTTCATTGTGTTGCTTGCTTATTTTGATGAATCTATGGCTAGTAAAATAGTTTATAAACGATAGAGAAGTTGTAATACAGTAGATTTAACACCAATACAAATAAATAATGAGTTAATTACAGTACCATGAAGTGGTGTTTTGTTTTCTTTCGCTAACGTAGCTCACGAGATTTTCTGTTAAGTTTTGTGTTGTGAAGTTTTCATGTTTTGGGTAAAAGATTCGATGGACTATGGCATAAGGAGTGGCAAGAGCCTAAGCTTGGGGATTCCCAAGGCACCCCAAAGTAATATTCAAGGATAACCAAGAGTCTAAGCTTGGGGATGCCCCGGATGGCATCCCCTCTTTCGTCTTCGTTCATCGGTAACTTTACTTGGAGCTATATTTTTATTCACCACATGATATGTGTTTTGCTTGGAGCATCATTTTATTTTCTCTAGCTTTTCTTGTTGTTTGAATAAAATACTAAGATATGAAATTATTAAATGGGAGAGTCTTCACATAGTTGCATAATTATTCGACTACTCATTGATCTTCACTTATATCTTTCGGAGTAGTTTGTCGTTTGCTCTAGTGCTTCACTTATATCTTTTAGAGCACAAAGGTGGTTTTATTTTGAAGAAATAGATGAAATCTCATGCTTCACTTAGATTATTTTGAGAGTCCTACAAAACAGCATGGTAGTTTTCTTTAACAATAATAGGCATACAAGATTAGTAAAAGAAAAACTCTTACAGTGTGCTGAATACTATGAGAAGTTTGATGCTTGATAATTGTTTTGAGATATAAAGATGGTGATATTAGTGTCATGCTAGTTGAGTAGTTGTGAATTTGAGAGATACTTGTGTTAAAGTTTGTGATTCCCGTAGCATGCACGCATGGTGAACCGTTATGTGATGAAATCGGAGCATGATTTATTTATTGATTGTCTTCCTTATGAGTGGCGGTCGGGGACGAGCGATGGTCTTTTCCTACCAATCTATCCCCCTAGGAGCATGCGCGTAATACTTTGCTTTGATAACTTGTAGATTTTTGCAATAAGTATATGAGTTCTTTATGACTAATTTTGATGGGCTTCCTCCTTTTGTTGAGCTTCCTCAAAATGCCCTAGGTCTACGTGAGCAAGCGAGTTGGATGCACACCCACTTAGTTTCTTTTGTTGAGCTTTCATACACTTATAACTCTCACTACAAAAAAAGGACACATCCGTGACATTTTGGGCCGAACGAAAAAAAATTATGTCATACATATGGCACTTCTATGACGATAATTGTGACAAAACCCGATATCATCATAGATGTGGTGGGCTCCTACTTCTATGACAAAAAATCATGACAGAAAATGGGCTTTTCGTCCTGGGTGGGACGGAGATGCAGCTGCATGACATTCTTTGGGCCGTCCATGACGGAAAAACCGTGGTAGAAGCGAGGGCAAGGAAAATTTCGGGGAGTTGCCGGTTACGGTGGGAGGTCGGGGGCCGAGCAATGCGCGTTTCTCTCGTACGTACGCGCGTGTGTGCGAGGCGTTGGCTCTAACTGAACCCGAGCGAGGCGTTGGGCTCTAATCGAACCCGAAAGCGATTGCACTGCAGAGCTACGCATTCGAACCCGAGCGATCTATCGATGGTTGTTAATCGAACCGGTGGAGCGATTCGCCGCTGCTGCTGCTGCTAATCAAGCCGATCGATTGGATGAGCAGTGGCGTTGCGGGGGTTGGATGAGCAGTGAGCATTGCGGGGGGTTTGGATGAGCAGGAGAGGGTGGCATTGCCTCGGAGGAATAGGAACCCGTGGTGTGGAGGGATGGATGAGCAGTAGATGGTGGAGGGGTGGCCGTGGAGGGTGGTTGAACAGGACCCGTGGTGTGGAGGGCTGGATGAGCAGTGAGCGGTGGAGGGTGCCCGTGGAGGCGAGTTGATCGATGGCGGTGGATTAGCGCGGTGGAGGCTGGATGAGCAGGAGACCGTGGAGGCCGGAGGAGGTCGACGGTGGAGGTGAACGGTATCTGTGGAGTCTGCTTTGCGATGCGCCACACCCTCTCGATGAACAGGACCCCGTTTGACCGTGGCGCTCCAACACAGGTCCGTTATGTCCGTTTTGCGGTACGCCACACCCCTCCCGATCAACAGGACCCCCGTTTCGACCGTAGGAGGTCCGTCTCCTCCGTTTTGCGGTACGCCACACCCCTCGCGATCAACAGGACCCCGTTCCGAATGTGGCCGGTCGAACACAAGGTCGTTTCCTCCGTTGTGCGGTACGCCAGGCCTCGTTTCCATTGCCTGTCCGTCCAAGCCCTCCCGACGAACACGACCAAGCATTTCGTTCCGACCCAGCCGGTTGGCTCCCATGCGTTCCGTTGCCTCCCGATGAACACGATGCATTCCGTTGCCTCCCCATGAACACGACGCATTTCGTTGCCTCCCCATGAACACGACGACGATGTTGTTTCTCCGTTCTGACCCAGCCATGTATGTATGCACTAGTAGGCGTTCGAGACCCTGCCCGTATGTACGTACGTGGCCGTATTTTATTTCTTGCACCCTCGCCGCTGTACGTACGTGTACATGCTACGTGCGCGCCTCTACTACGACACGTGCGCGCCTCTACATCCACCAAATATATATATCGCACCGTTCGCGACCGAATGACAACGCTTCGTATGCTTCACCATGTGGGTCCCGTACCGAGCACTTCCTTGCTCTGTGAAGATGTAGCTGGTGGGTCCCAGCAATCGGGGCGAATCATTTTTTGCCCGACGCACTTCCTTGCGTGCGAAGATGTAGCTGGTGGGTCCCAACGATCGGGGTGCGAATCTTTTTTGCATGGGCGCACTTCCTTGCGTGCGAAGGTGTAGCTGGTGGGTCCCAGCAGTCGTGGGCGTTTTTTAAGTGAAATCGGTGGCCCGTCCGGTGGGTCCCCGCTGTCAGGTGGAGGAATAATTATTTTGCGCGTAATAAGGAGGCACTTCCTTGCTGCGGCCGTGGACCCAGCTGTCAGCCTCTCCACATATAGTCCACGTCCGATGGAAGTCGTTCCTTGACCACGTTGACCACGCCGCGCCGAGAGCACCAGGGCGATGGACGACGGCGAGGATTAGGAAGGGGATGACGGGGAGCCGAGGAAGACGCGGCAGTGGAAGCCCGCGCCGAGAGGAGTACGAGGGTTCACTGGTTCGGCTGCGGTGTGAGGCCGTCGTCGCCGCAGGGCCTGGCCAGCGGTGGGAATAGTAGGGGGCGGTGAGGCCTCCGCGGCTTTATCATCCGCCACGGAGGCAGGAGCATGCGGCACGACCGGCGCTGCTTTGGGCGGCCGGAGCAAGAAGACCAGAGGTTGAAGAAGCACTACGGCCGTTGGATGGACATCGTATTGTCACTGGAGCTAGAATCATTCATATATTGACTAAAGTTGACAAAGGCCTCCGTCCCAGTCAACTTAGTAGGCCCACAAGTCAGCCTCCCACCAAGGTTGGTCCCAGCTAGCAGGGGGGTATTCATTTTTTTATGCGGAATAAGGAGGCACTTCCGATGGGTCCGAGCTGACAGCGGGGGGGGGGGGACGTTTTTTTCGCGAAATACGGTGGCCCGACCTGTGGGTCCCAACAGTCAGGGGGAAACGTTTTTTTTGTGAAATACTGGTGGCCCGTCTAGTGGGTCCCAGCTATCAGGTGGAGGAATAATCATTTTCCGTGTAATAAGGAGGCACTTCCTTGCGGTACGTCGTGGACCCACCGTCGGCCTCTCCACGTCTGATACTCTTCCGATGGAAGTCGGTCGTTGACCACATTGACCACGCTGCGCCGAGAGCACCACCGCGGTGGACGACGGCGAGGCCTAGTAAGGGGACGACACGGAGCCGGGGAAGACGAGACAGTGGAAGCCCGCGCAGAGAGGAGTACGAGGGTTCACCGGTTCGGCTGCGGTGTGAGGCTGTCGTCGCCGCAGAATAACAGGGGGTGTGGTGAGTAGAGGGATGCCCTGGCCTGCGGTGGGAGTAGTAGGGGGCGCTGAGGCCTCCGCCGCATCGCAGCCTGCCACGGGAGGCAGGAGCACGAGGCACGACCGGCGCTGGTTTGGGCGGCTGGAGCAAGAAGACCAGAGGTTGAAGAAGCACTACGGTCGTTGGATGGACATCGTACGGTCACTGGAGCTAGAATCGTGTATATTGACTAAGTTGACAACGCCCTCCGTCCCCGTCAACTTAGTAGGCCCACAAGTCAGCCTGCCACTATACTGGGTCCCAGCTAACAGGCGGAGTATTCAATTTTTTTGTGCGTAATAAGGAGGCACTTCCTTGCGTGCGAAGATATAGCTGGTGGGTCCGAGCTGTTAGCGGCGGTAACGTTTTTTTTTGCGAAATGCAGAGGCCCTTTCGGTGGGTCCCTGATGTCAGGTGGAGGAATCATTATTTTGCGCGTAATAAGGAGGCATTTCCTTGCGTGTGGCCGTGGACCCTGCTATCGGCCTCTCCACGTACAAGCCACTTCAGATGCATGTCGGTCGTTGACCACGTTGACCAGGCCGCGCCGAGAGCACCAGGGCGGTGGACGACGGTGAGGCCTAGGAAGGGAACGACACGGAGGCAGGGAAGACTCAGCAGTTGTTTCCCACACGGAGGGGAGTACGACTGAACGAGGGTTTATTGGTTCGTCTGCCGTCGCCGGAGAATAACAGCAGGTGTGGGTGAGTAGAGGGATGGCTAGGCCAGCGATGGGAGTACGATGGGGCGGTGAGGCCTGCTGGTGAGTACAGCCGGCCATGGGGAGGAGGGAGCGAGCAGTCCCTTGGCGCTTGTTTGAGCGGATGGAGCAGGAAGAGCAGAGATTGAAGAAGACGACGGCCGTTGGATGGCCATCCAACGATCCTTTGCTTGTCGTCAACCTTTTTTAGGAA